>JAVIAB010000050.1:42211903-42446523 GCA_032433765.1 Megaustenia siamemsis | reverse complement strand
TTTTTAAAGTCACTAGTTTTCATTGTCACTAGTTTTTAATGTCACTATGTTTTCAATTGTCGCTAGTTTTCATGTCGCTAGTTTTCAATTGTCACTATTTTCATTGTCACTAGTTTTTAAAGTCACTAGTTTTTCATTGTCACTAGTTTTTAATGGTCATTAGTTTTTTAATAATGTCCACTAGTTTTTTAAAGTAACTAGTTTTCAATGTCACCTAATTTTTTAATGTCACTAGTTTTTTATGTCACTCCAATAGTTTTTAATGTCACTAGTTTTCAATGTCACTAGTTTTCATTGTCACTAGTTTTCAATGTCACTATTTTCAATGTCACTAGTTTTCAATGTTACTAGTTTTCATGTCACTAGTTTTTAATGTCACTAGTTTTTAATGTCACTAGTTTTCAATGTCACTAGTTTTCATTGTCACTAGTTTTCAATGTCACTAGTTTTTCAATGTCACTAGTTTTCATTGTCACTAGTTTTCAATCAGGATACATTTACATATATCACATTTTTTTATTTTAATAATTATGAATGGATACTTTTATACGTTTCTCTCTCTCTCGTATAATACTCTATAGTGTGTTCTATATAATGATCATCATCAACATCAGGTGCCATGTCGATTGGCGTAGGCGAACATCTCTCTCCACAACTCTCATTCCTTCATACGTGTCTAATTTCAGTCGGTGACCTTGTATTATGCCATCTGAATAAATTGTTCAGTATATTTTCTATTGGCTTTCCTTTGCGCTTCTTTCCGTTCATTTTGCCCCTTGTTTACGAATTTTCAATGCCTTCTTGTCGCATCATATGACTAATAAATGTAGATTGCATTTTTCTTATGATTCTGGTTTTATCTCTGGTTTCTCTATCTCTTTAAAAACATTCTTTGTTATTAATTTGTATCCATGAAATTCTTAACATTATTATGATCAACCACATCTGAACTGCTATTGGATAATATCCGGACTTGTAACTGCCGCCACGTGCCCTGTGTGTCACGTGATATCGTAGTGTTGACATGTGGTCACCTACTATGTGCCGTTTATTAACGTGTGTATTCATCGCTCTTAAATCAATACGCTGGTTCACACATGCGAGCAAGGTGTTTGCATAATATTTTACGTGAATCTTGGCAAATCTGCTACCGAGACCTTCAAAATGTTTCTTCAAGACTTTAACAAACACTTTTTAGCCGCGCGCGCGTCAAAGCCGGTCATGTGTTTGCTCAAGATGCCGAGTGCTCAGGGCGTACTGTCCTCAACACATCGCCAGGAAGCGTGAATCAAATAAGAAAAATGGTCGATGAGGAATGTTGCTAAACATCAGCTCTCTCACGTGGATTTTTTGGACATTCGCCAGCTTTTACCTCTGACGAAGTCCCTAGAGACTAGAGACTGAAATTTGCTTGTTAACCGTTTTTCCCTGGCAGCCGTGTGCACAGGGGTCCCTCGCCGCACAGACAGATAACTCCGTCTTCAGAGGTACTCATATTTTTTATCCGTCTATTAGTAATTGACGTTTCAAGCCGGGCCTCGCTGCTAAGACCAGGGGTAGTTGCCGCAGAGAGAAAATCATTAATAAAAATCCAAACTTATTCAGTCGGGATTTGAACCCACAACCTATCTGTCTCAAGGCCGACGCCTTGCCACGAGACCAATCAGTCTTCCCCCTCCCCACATGGATGGAATGAGTTATGGAGTCAGGAGCTCCTAACAGAAAGCCTGACCATACATACCTGGCATTACTGATCGTCCCTTTCCACACTCGACCACAACATGACATGCGGCTTGAATTGCGTGAGATTGCTACAGACGACATAGCTTTCATCGCCTGCGTCATAACGGACAATGAACATTTAGTTTCAGCTACTATTTGAGTCAAAACTGCCGTCATTGTCGCGGAAGAGCCTACAAAAGTAAAGAGAGCAGGTCCGGAGTGTAAAAAAATGATAGAAATTTAAAAACAAAGTTAAAACTATTAAGGTAACAGCTTTACGTAAGTGAGAAACGAAACAAAAGTAGAACGAATATATTTTTGTGTTCTGATTTGTTTCCTTCTAAAGTCCTTTTGGCTGAGACATCGTTCCACTTTTGTCTTTTTTCTTACCTACGTAAAGTTATTACAATACCACCCTTTCCTTTTTTTTTTTTACCTACGTAAAGTTATTACAATACCACCCTTTCCTTTTTTCTTACCTACGTAAAGTTATTACAATACCACCCTTTCCTTTTTTTTTAATTTGTATTATTAACATCAGCTTTACAGCAGCTTCACATTTCAATACATCTTGATGTCTTTACTCGTGTACATTAAATTCTCATAGTTTTTTTTTTTTCTCTATATCATTGTTCACTTCAAGTTGTTCCTTTCGGCACGACGGTGAAGTTTGAATTCCATTCCTGCAATTTGAGACGCTTGAAAGATGATGTATGACGACAAAGACAGGAACTGTTGCACAAACACATATTTGCTCTTGTATCACGGCAACTCGTCAGCTCACAGCTTAATCAGAGCAACCCGATTGTTTCAAATACAAACACAACAAACCTCTGGTGGTGTTACACACACAAACACACACACACACACACCACACACACACACACGTACGCACGCACACACATACACACGCACACATGTATATATATTCAACATATGTAAGTTAGCCAACCCATCGGAGACAGGAGATTATAACGAGCTACTATTTGCAGACGATTAGGCACTAAAATATGGACAACTAGAAGATCTTTAAGAACACAAAAGCAGACTTAACATCACAGGTACACAATGCAACACGAACATCAACGAAACAGAAGTCATGATGAATATTGCAAAGGAGAAACCGATCATTAACATGACGATAGACGGCAGTTAAATAAAACCAGAAGAGGAATGTAAATATACAATATAAATAAAATAACGTGAGGGAAATATACTATACTAAATGTTAAGAAGTAATTTAAAAAGGTATAACAAAATGAAAAAATAATTTTTAAAAAGTGAAAACTTAGCTGTGTGTTAAAAGTCGGACTTTCTTACCGGCCGAATGTTGGATACATAAAGAGAGAAAAAACCGAACGAAAATAAAGCGGAAGATAAAGGCCTGAAAACAGAACAGAGAATTGAAGCCTTTGAAATGTGGATATACAGAAGAATAGGTAGAATTGGATGGAAGGAAAAGAAAACAAACGATGAAGTCTTAAAACAACTAAAAATGAAAAAAGAACTAGCTAAGCACAATTCAAACAAGACAAATGCGATTTTGGGGCCATGTTAAAAGACACAACAGCCTACTAAAGTAATCCTGGAGGAGAAAATACAAGGTAAAAGAGGCAGAGGCAGACCAAGACTAGCATGCACGAGTAACATCAAAGAATAGACAAATCAGCCTATGACAACCTGCACAATCAAAGCAAGAGACAGAGCAGAATGGCGCTCCATGGTAGCCAACCGTCGTGCGGAGACGGCACTCGATGATGATGAAAGGCCTTGAATAACTGGATTCAAGATTTCCATGGGGAATATAAAGTAAAGTCTTGATCAGCTGTGGTTTCACTTATGCTGACACAAGCAATCAGCTTTGAATCTTTGATTGCTTCCAGATCCCACTCTACATAAACTCTCTACCCCATATTGGGCTATGGCATTAGGCGGACAAAAATAATGCACTCTACTTTAGCTAATAATATTTACAATTACATACAATATTTTTAGCCAATGAAATTAACCGAGACTGATTTATTAGACTGAGTAATTATTCAATGAAATATTCCTCATTTTTTTTATCTATTATCTTCAATACAGCCAATAATATGTCTGTAAAAACGCTATCGCGCGTGGCGCAATTAATCACGTTCATTAAATCTTAGCGACCAGACCTGATAATCGCATTCTTAGGGAATTTATTGAGTGATTGATGTGTCCTTTCAGTTTCTATGCTTTGACAGACTTGTAACCTTTTTTTTTATTTTTGGGTATTTACAGACTGATCTGTTCTATTCTGATCTCGCATAGAAAACCTAATTCATTGAGGAGATTATACATGGATTATATATCATTTAATTCTTCTTCATTCTACCGCTCTTTCTCTCTCTCCATGTGTACGTTAGAAGAGAAGAGATAATAACCGAATAGCAAAGCAAGCCCTCATATGGGAAACAACAGGTAAAAGAAAAAGAGGAAGACCCAGGGAGACACTGAGAAGAACATTGATGAGAGAGGCAAGAGCAGCAGGAGTCGGCTCCCTCAATGAGATAGAACTGCTTGCACAGAACAGAGACAGATGGCGAGATTTGATAAAATATCTTTAAAAGAAAACTGCTAGAACAAAAAATCCATATAGGAGAAGGTGTATCTTGGTCTACGCCCTATGGGCCGTTACGGCTCGAAAGGTCAATAGATAGATAGATGTGTACGTTAGCGTATGTATGTATAAATATATTATTTTCATTATTAGTAAAAAGTAGGTAAAGTTTCCCTCCACGCCTTGCTAGGCTATGGGGATATGGTGTCAGTGACCATATTTTTCAATGACCACGGCACATTTTTTGGGCGATGATGTGGTCGGTATCACGCCATGCCGCTTTTACTTCCCTCCAAGAAAATCTATTGTTTCCATTTTAAGAGGCTGTATGAAACCCGAAGCTTTGTTGGTCAAAAAAAAAATCCGCCACTTCTGGGGACCGAACCCTCATCCTTCTGATCAGGAAACGCGCACACTAGCCTCTCAGCCACCGAGGCTCCCTTACTATTATTGGTTTAAGATAAAATACCAGTTTTTAAAAAAGCATATAAAATGGTTAAAGACTTAATTGCAGATCGATAATGCAGAGCCATAAATAAAATAATAAAAATGCTCGATAAATAAGAAAAATGTCTCACCGAAGCGACTAAGATTACCAATCGATGGACAGGATGCACGTTTGAACTGTATAACACTGAAAGTGATGGAGTTCCAGCGAATACGGTACCTTAACATTCCAGCTGAGCATGTTAGATATCGAAAGGGCACAAGAGTGTGATTGCACTTACTGTTACCTCCGTCAAGGTTTGGCAGGCTGGGGAGTGGCCATCAACAAAGAGTGGCCACCCCAAAAAAGAAATCTGCGTCAATGTCACAGCTACATAATTATCAGTCGTTTCAGCCGGTCAAACAAAGTAATGTTTAAAAAACGAGAGAGGAAGGAAGAAAGAAAAGAAGGAAGGAGAGCATAGATGGATGGATGGATGGATGGATGGGAAGGAAGGAAGGAAGGAAGGAAGGAAGGAAGGAAGGAAGGAAGGAAGGAAGGAAGGAAGGAAGGAAGGAAGGAAGGAAGGAAGGAAGGAAGGAAGGAAGGAGGGTGGAGGATAAACAATAATAGAAGAAGGTGAAAAAGAAAGAGAAAGAAAATAAGTAAATCAAGAAGAACAAAAATTAAATAGAGGAAGAAGAGGAATATGAATAAGAAACAGAATGGGATGAAGAAGATGAATAATTAAATTATGAAGAGAATAGGTAGAAGAAAAAAAGGAGAATGACAAGATTCAGATTCCAAAAACAATATACGTGCTTAAGTAGATGATAATTGGCACGGCTCGACGAAAAATGAAGGCAGACATTAGTAATAATACTCATACAATTATTTTATTTCATGGACGATACAACCTGTCAACATAAATCTGTCAACATCTACTTAATCGTGTATTGCTCATGCACAGTCCGTTCCTTGTCTGTGAGCACTGAATTGAGTAAACGTGCCTAATTATCGTAAATGTGCCTAACAATAGTAAATGTTCCTAACAATCATAAATGTGCCTAAGGATTGTAAATGTGCCTAAGAATTGCAAATGTGCCTAACAATTGTCAATGTGCCTAACAATTGTAAATGTGCCTAACAATTGTAAATGTGACTAACAATTGTAAATATGCCTAACAAATGTAAAATGTTTAACAATTGTAAATGCCTAACAATAGTAAATGTGCCTAACTATCGTAAATGTGCCTAACAATCTAAAATGTGCCTAAGAATTATAAATGTGCCTAAGAAATGTAAATGTACCTAACAATTGTAAATGTGCCTAACAATTGTAAGTATGCCTAACAGATGTAAAATGTTTAACAATTGTAAATGTTACTAACAATTGTAGAATGTTTAACAATTGTAAATGTGCCTAACAATTGTAGAATGTTTAACAATTTTAAATATGCCTAACAAATGTAAAATGTTTAAAAATTGTAAATGTTCCTAACAATTGTAGAATGTTTAACAATTGAAAATGTTCATAGCAATTGTTAAATATTTAACAATTGTAAATATGCCTAACAATTGTAAAATGTTTAACAATTGTAAATTTGCCTAACAATTGTAAAATGTTTAACAATTGTAAATGTACCTAACAATTGTAAATGTGCCTAACAATTATAAAATGTTTAACAATTGTAAATGTGCCTAACAATTGTAAATGTGCCTAACAATTGTAAATATGCCTAACAATTGTAAATATGCCGAACAGTTGTAATGTGCCTAACAAATATAAACTGTTTAACAATTGTAAATGTGCCTAACAACTGTAAATATGTCTAACAATTGTAAAATGGTTAACTATTGTAAATGTACCTAACAATTGTAAATGTGTCTAAAAATTGTAAATGTGCCTAACAATTGTAAATATGCCTAATAATAGTAAATGTGCCTAACTATCGTAAATGTGCCTAACAATCTCAAATGTGCCAAAGAATTATAAATGTGCCTAAGGATTGTAAATATGCCTAACAATTGTAAATGTGCCTAACAATTGTAAGTATGCCTAAGAATTGTAAAATGTTTAACAATTGTAAATGTTCCTAACAATTGTAGAATGTTTAACAATAGTAAATGTGCCTAACAATTGTAGAATGTTTAACAAATTTAAATATGTCTAACAATTGTAAAATGTTCCTAACAATTGTAGAATGTTTAACAATTGTAAATGTTCCTAGCAATTGTAAAATGTTTAACAATTGTAAATATGCCTAACAATTATAAAATGTTTACTAATTGTAAATATGCCTAACAATTGTAAAATGTTTAACAATTGTAAATATGCCTAACAATTGTAAATGTGCTCACTGACTTGCGTTGCTAATCTGGTATTTCGTAAGCATGAGTGTAAACATGATCTTGCCAGAACTAGAAAATACAGATAGAAGAAGAGATAGAGGTGAGAAACGATAGAAAACATTTAAAATTTCAAGAGAATGGCTTGGTAGAAAGTCAGCAAAAGAATTCATAAACTTTTGGAGAGAGAAAATTGCAGAAAAGCATATACGTCAGTTGGAACTTAGAGTAATAACTACTGAGGATGAGGTATTGGGTGCTCTTGTGGAAGAAGATAGGAAAACCTGGGCTCGAAACCAGCCACAGAGAGTTGGAACTTTTCGAGTCCGTGTGTTTTTCGTGGCTTTATTTCTCCTGGTCTCTGGGTAGATTGCGGAATTGAAAAGATGCTTGGGTTTTGGATTCCTGATTTCTTCTTCTGTTTCGTACACCTTAAGACGTCAAAATGAATAAATTTGAAGAAAGCGTTCGTTTGCTCAAGGCTGGTGACATCTACATATGGTTTGCCGCTGTATGGTATTGGTTTGGTCCTTACATTCTCACCTCTTGGTCGGACTCCATGGGATGAGCTCCATATCTATTTCTTCTAGACGGTGACGTCTTTAAGGTCATAACTGCGTTGCACTGTTGTGTTAGACATGTAGTCCCTGTACATCCAATTTCAACATGTTTGTGTCTCGTTTTTGTAATCCAAGCTCTTTGATATGTCCAGCTTGAGTGATCCCTTGGCAGCAACTCTACCACTGGAACAGCTTTTGGGGACATGGGCACCTCTACCACTCTGTGGCGGAGACACGCTAGTGAAGCTGATTTGTATATGTGCTCTCCTGGTAAAATTTCAATGGATAAAACATCAATTTATCGTAGAACATCTATTGAGTTATATAATGTTGCACGGTGTCAGATTCGATCGGCCATGGCTGAGATCGTCAGGTTCGGTTGTGCCAAGGATTCATTATTTAAAAACATACAATTTGCTTAAGGATTAGCCGCCTTGAAGGTCATTGCAGCTGAAAACATTGAGCAGAGGCTACTTACTCTCCTTTTCAAGGGATTAGTCCTCTCACCAATCGAGTATGCCCTGGCAATTCTTACTGTCAGTACGACTCAAATTGATAGGCTGGAGAAAATGCAAAATGAAGCCATGCGCATTATCCTGGGATCTACAAGGGACACTCCCTGTGTAGCAATGAGGTATCTTCTTGACTTTCCAACCATGGATCACAGAATTAATATCTGGAGAGCACGAGCATACCTGAAGATTAGTACAGATACAGAGCATCAATTGCACCACGTGCTCAACACAGGGAATGGTGCCAGGCTAAAAAGAGGCAATCATGGGTGGGCCGAGCAGAAGATGTCATCAAACAGGTCTGTGGGCTTACCAATATCAGCGTTGGTGAGGAGTGGATACCGGTGCCTACTTCATTCAAAGAGACTTTCTCGTGTATTGTCACTCTCGACAGGAAAAGTAGGGAACAGAACCCGGTCGTGGTTAATGCTGAGGTCAACGGTCTCATCTGCGATAACACCGATGAGAAAGATGCAATCATTTATACAGACGGATCTGTAAGACGACACCAAAGAAGTGCATGGGCATTTACAGCACGCTCGGCAGGCAGAATAGTCAAAGAAGACAGTGTTGTATACGTCATGACAACGAGTAGCATGACAATGGAGGTGATGGCAGTGACCAAGGCATTCAAATGGTTAGAGTCACATGACTACACACACGCATGTATACTGAGTGATTAGATGAGCATGATAAAAAAAAGTGGAGGTGGGCTCTGTACGCATACAATGGGTAGAGTCGTTGCAGAAATTCAAAATACGTAAGGTTACCTTTGTCTATGTCCCTGGACATGCGGGAGTACGGGGAAATGAAAGAGCGGACAGGTTGGCTAGCTGCGCTGTCGTTGAGGACGGGCAACCAATGGATCGGGCGGATATCATCAATGCCCTCCGAGATGTGGGAAGAGCACAGGACTTCGACAAACACTGATCGACGTTACTTCTTCGGATGATGGAGATGGGAGTTAATATGGGCATAGCCATAAGAAACTTGGTGGCCGTGTAAGAAGACTTATCAACCAACACAGAACTGGAGTCGTCAGTCGCTGGACACTGAGGGAATTGCTGAGGAGGGGATCTGAGCACCTATGGACGTGTTCGGAGTGCAATGATGATGACCCGCAAATAACTCAATAACTCAATACAGTTTGCTTCTATTGCTAATAGAAGGAAAACTTGACTCAAACTCAGGCAGATAATATTCGTTAGTCTGGTAAGACGGCTTTTCTAGAAGAGACGGATCTCTACATTCGCATGAATGTCAAGACAAATCAAATTCTACGGGAGGCAGTCTCTGAACAAATGAGTGCTGAAGATAGATGCGCTAGACCACAAAAATACAAAGACACTGTTCTGCACTATCCGCTAATAAACGTAAGTAGTATACCAGGGTCCAACTGATAAGTATTTGACCCGTAAATTAACAAAGATATATAGTAGGCGCGCGGCGCGCCTAATGTACTGTAGGCGCAGGGGGAGCTAACCGTGACATTTCGTGTCGGGATGTTGACCTCTAGTCCCGGTGACCCCGGAAGTGCGCTGTTTATGTCTGGTGTGTGCTGACTTTGGAGCGCTTGGTGTACTTGAGCGATAGTGATAGGTTAGTAGATTATACAACATCAATGAAAAACGATCAATATAAGACAGAAGACAAAGATATATTTTATTCTTTTATTATCTCAATAGGTGTATAACATACATTGATATTATATAACATTACAAAAATATTCAGTACAGTGAGTCAATATATAGTACAAGGATAACATTTATTTATAGATAGGTAGTTGGGTGTCTGCTTAGCTATGTGGCGTCGATGAATCATAAGGGGTGAAACTGTTAGAGATTCCTGGTTAGGCTAAGCTGGTAGTGTTAAGAGTTAAATATCTAGAGGTGTAGTCGAGACGTTATCGTCAGCTACCTTTCTTTTTATATAGAAATAGGAAAGAGCATTTCTTGTTTGACTGTAGGAAAATATGGAATTATTTAAGACTTTGAAACCTACATTTTTCCCACCCTTGGCCTTTTGCGTGGCGAGAACCTCTAAAAACATATCTTTATCTAATTTGTTGTGTTGCTTGCTTAGCCCTTTACAACTGATTTTATCGTAACCCCCACTACAATGGTACGTCTTACTACATAAGCTAACAAGAGCTGTCCCTTCGTACTCTAGTTTAAAAAGCCCGGGCGTTCGTTTGGTGTATGCTTTAACACCCTTACAGTTTATACAGTCTGTCTTGCTAGTATGTTCATCGCAGCGATGGGTGTATGGAGGTCGCCTAGTGTGTAATAAGGGCTGTATAGGGGTCGGCTAGTATGTCGTGATGGGTGTACGGAGGTCGTCTAGTGTGTCATGATGGTGTATAGAGGGCGTTTAGTGTGTCATGATGGTTGTATAGGGGTCGTCTAGTGTGCCGTGATGGGTGTACGGAGGTCGTCTAGTGTGCCGTGATGGGTCAATGGAGGTCGTCTAGTGTGTCATGATGGTTGTATAGGGATCGTCTAGTGTGTCATGATGGTTGTATAGGGGTCGTCTAGTGTGCCGTGATGGGTCAATGGAGGTCGGCTAGTATGTCGTGATGGGTGTACGGAGGTCGTCTAGTGTGTCATATTGGGTGTATAGAGGGCGTTTAGTGTGTCATGATGGTTGTATAGGGGTCGTCTAGTGTGTCATGATGGTTGTATAGGGGTCGTCTAGTGTGCCATGATGGGTACATGGAGGTCGGCTAGTATGTCGTGATGGGTGTACGGAGGTCGTCTAGTTGGGTATGATGGTTGTATGGAGGTCGTCTAGTGTGTCATATTGGGTGTATAGAGGGCGTCTAGTGTGTCATGATGGGTGTATGTAGGTCGTTTAGTGTATCGTGAGGGGTGTATGGAGGTCGTCTACTGTGTCGTGAGGGGTGTATGGAGGTCATCTGGTGTGGTATGTGGGGTGTATGGAGGTCATCTAGTGTGATATAAGGCTGTATGCCGGGCGTCTAGTGTGACATGAGGGCTGTATACCGGTCGCCTAGTGTGGCATGAGGGCTGTATGGCGGTTGTCTGGTATATCATACTTTAATCAACCAATAAGAAAAATGAAGGAACATTACATTCAACATTACTTATCGTAACTACTTTACATCAATACAGTTGAATAACGTGTTATCGTTAAGTCTTACCATACTTTAAGAGAAAACATTCAAACTTACAGTATAAAATATAGTCTCAATCATCTACACTGAATATAACCTATTATCGATAACCTTAACATACTTTAAGAGAAAACAATCCAACTTACTGTGCAAAATATAGTCTCCGCTAGAATGAACAGTAACTTTCCTTGAATCAACTAAACTTATAACGCCGTCTAGTTTAAATATAGCCTGGTAAGAAATGAATAAATTAACCAATCAGCGAGTGACTATGCCAACATCGACTGATATCGGGATTAACCAATCAGAGAAGAGTATTAGTATAGGAGGCGGGGCAAAGAAATGACCGACAGGGGGATTAACCAATCAGAGAAGCGCGTTAGCCGAAGCGTAGGTAGTGGCTTTCGGGTCAGTGGTGGGGGAAAGAAAGGCGGGGTGGTGGATTACTTGAACTCATTTTGACCCCTGAGCCAATTCCAGAAGAGTTCTCTGACCTCATTTTGACCGCTGAAGGCTTTAATACCAGTGTTGCCCACTTCAACGAACGACAGACATCATTAAAGGTGATTAATTCAGCTCTTAGACTTTGGAGTTCCATATCTTTATCACTTCAACGAATGACAGACAACAGTAAAGATGATCATTTCAGGTAAGAAAACTTAGTTTCAAACCCTAAAATTTTGGTTCATACTCACAAAGTTGAACTCAAAACCCTAAAAATTTAGTCCCAAAGTGATACTAGTTCACCTCAAAAGGCCTAAATGTTATATGCAAAGTCCAAAAGTTTGTCAAAAAGACAACCTAAACTCAGAATAGTTAGATGCAAAGCTCAAAAATGTATATGCAAAGTCCAAAAAGTTACTCCAAAAGACAACTAATGTAACACTTAACCCCAAAAGTTCGTCTCATAACCAAAAAGTTGAACTCAAAACCCTAAAAATTTAGTCCCAAAGTCGTAATTGTTAGACACGAAAGTCGTAAATGTTATATGCAAAGTCCAAAAGTTTGTCAAAAAGACAACCTAAACTCAGAATAGTTAGACACAAAGCCCAACAATTTATAGGCAAAGTCCAAAAAGTTACTCCAAAAGACAACTAATATAACACTTAAGCCCAAAATTTCGTCTCATAACCAAAAGTTGAACTCAAAACCCTAAAAAACTTAGTCCCAAAGTGGTACTAGTTCACCACAAAAGGTGTAAATGTTATATTCAAATCCAAAAGTTTGTCAAAAAGACAACCCAAACTCAAAATAGTTAGACACGAAAGGTCAAAAAAAGTATATGCAAAGTCCAAAATGTTACTCCAAAAGACAACTAATATAACTCTTAAGCCCAAAATTTCGTCGCATAACCAGTTGAACTCAAAACCCTACAAAATTTAGACCGAAAGTCAAAATAGTTAGACACGAAAGACCAAATAGTTATATTCAAAGTCCAAAAGTTTGTCAAAAAGACAACCCAAACTCAAAAGTTTGTCAAAAAGACAACCCAAACTCAAAATAGTTAGACATGAAAGGTCAAAAAAAAGGTATACTCAAAGTCCAAAAGGTTACTTCAAAAGACAACTAATATAACAACAAGCCCAAAACTTCGTCTCATAACCAAAAAGTTGAACTCAAAACCCTAAAAAAGTGTCCACTTATCAACCAAAGTCTTTAATACAGCTGAGAAAACCCTAATAAATAATTACAATTTACTAAAAATGTTGCCCTTGATGATAGTTGCGACTGTGTCTAAATCATTATTGAAAATATTCATAGAACTCTAGTAAAAACCAAACACACTAAAACACCACATTGAAAGAATGAACTTAAAGTTCACGCCCCTGTCACAACTCTGCTAAGAAAAGTACTGCAAAGCATGAAAGTTATGTCCCCTGCTATAACTGTACTAAACGAAAGTATTACCAAACACGTAGGTTACACTCCTGCCATAACCCATTAAGAAAAACAAGATTTTGCTTAAAATACCACATTTATGATTGTTACGCCCCATGTCCCTTTATGAGAGGACGCCCATGAAACTGTTACAAATAGTAAATTTAACCTAGTGGCATACCCCAGATGTTATATTAGACATCCCCATAGCAAAAATTTACTTAAAAGTCACTTTTATGGTGGTTACGCCCCTTGACCCTATATGAGGGGACGCCCATGAAACTGTTAGAAATAGTAAATTTACACTCTAGGGTTACTCCAAACTTTACATTAGACACCCCCATAGCAAAAATTTGCTTAAAAGTGACTTTTATGGTTGTTACTCCCCTTGAGCCTTTATGAGGGGACGCCCATGAAACTGTTAAAAATAGTAAATTTAACCTCTAGGCTTACCCCAAACTTTATATTTAGCATCCCCGTATCAAGAAGTTACATAAAAACAACTTTTGAAATTACTACCCCTGTACCCATTTTTGGCGGTTACGCCCATGAAACTGTTAAAAATAGTAAATTTAACATCTAGACATACCCCAAACTTTATATTAAGCATCCCCGTATCAAGAATTTACATAAAAACAACTTTTGAAATTACTACCCCTGTACCCATTTTTGGCGGTTACGCCCATGAAACTGTTAAAAATAGTAAATTTAACATATAGACATACCCCAACTTTATATTAAGCATCCCCGTATCAAGAATTTACATAAAAACAACTTTTGAAATTACTACCCCTGTACCCATTTTTGGCGGTTACGCCCATGAAACTGTTAAAAATAGTAAATTTAACATCTAGACATACCCCAAACTTTATATTAAGCATCTCCGTATCAATAATTTACATAAAAACAACTTTTGAAATTACTACCCCTGTACCCATTTTTGGCGGTTACGCCCATGAAACTGTTAAAAATAGTCAATTTAACATCTAGACATACTCCAAACTTTATATTAAGCATCTCCGTATCAATAATTTACATAAAAACAACTTTTGAAATTACTACCCCTGTACCCATTTTTGGCGGTTACGCCCATGAAAGCGATAAAAATTGAAATTTAACACCTAGACATACCCAAACTTTATAATAAACATCCCCGTATCAAGAATTTCCATAAAAACTACTTTTGAAATTACTACTCCGGTACCCATTTTTGGCGGTTACGCCCATGAAACTGTTAAAAATAGTCAATTTAACGTCTAGACATACCCCAAACTTTATATTAAGCATCTCCGTATCAATAATTTACATAAAAACAACTTTTGAAATTACTACCCCTGTACCCATTTTTGGCGGTTACGCCCATGAAATCGATAAAAAAATTGAAATTTAACACCTAGACATACCCCAAACTTTATAATAAACATCCCCGTATCAAGAATTTCCATAAAAACTACTTTTGAAATTACTACCCCGGTACCCATTTTTGGCGGTTACGCCCATGAAACTGTTAAAAATAGTCAATTTAACATCTAGACATACCCCAAACTTTATATTAAGCATCCCCGTATCAAGAATTTACATAAAAACAACTTTTGAAATTACTACCCCTGTACCCATTTTTGGCGGTTACGCCCATGAAACTGTTAAAAATAGTAAATTTAACATATAGACATACCCCAAACTTTATATTAAGCATCCCCGTATCAAGAATTTACATAAAAACAACTTTTGAAATTACTACCCCTGTACCCATTTTTGGCGGTTACGCCCATGAAACTGTTACAAATAGTAAATTTAACATCTAGACATACCCCAAACTTTATATTAAGCATCTCCGTATCAATAATTTACATAAAAACAACTTTTGAAATTACTACCCCTGTACCCATTTTGGCGGTTACGCCCATGAAACTGTTAAAAATAGTCAATTTAACATCTAGACATACTCCAAACTTTATATTAAGCATCTCCGTATCAATAATTTACATAAAAACAACTTTTGAAATTACTACCCCTGTACCCATTTTGGCGGTTACGCCCATGAAAGCGATAAAAATTGAAATTTAACACCTAGACATACCCCAAACTTTATAATAAACATCCCCGTATCAAGAATTTCCATAAAAACTACTTTTGAAATTACTACCCCGGTACCCATTTTGGCGGTTACGCCCATGAAACTGTTAAAAATAGTCAATTTAACGTCTAGACATACCCCAAACTTTATATTAAGCATCTCCGTATCAATAATTTACATAAAAACAACTTTTGAAATTACTACCCCTGTACCCATTTTTGGCGGTTACGCCCATGAAATCGATAAAAAAATTGAAATTTAACACCTAGACATACCCCAAACTTTATAATAAACATCCCCGTATCAAGAATTTCCATAAAAACTACTTTTGAAATTACTACCCCGGTACCCATTTTTGGCGGTTACGCCCATGAAACTGTTAAAATAGTCAATTTAACATCTAGACATACCCCAAACTTTATATTAAGCATCTCCGTATCAATAATTTACATAAAAACAACTTTTGAAATTACACACCCTGTACCCATTTTTGGCGGTTACGCCCATGAAATCGATAAAAAATTGAAATTTAACACCTAGACATACCCCAAACTTTATAATAAACATCCCCGTATCAAGAATTTCCATAAAAACTACTTTTGAAATTACTACCCCGGTACCCATTTTTGGCGGTTACGCCCATGAAACTGTTAAAAATAGTAATTTAACATCTAGACATACCCCAAACTTTATATTAAGCATCTCCGTATCATAATTTACATAAAAACAACTTTTGAAATTACTACCCCTGTACCCATTTTTGGCGGTTACGCCCATGAAATGATAAAAAATTGAAATTTAACACCTAGACATACCCCAAACTTTATAATAAACATCCGTATCAAGAATTTCCATAAAAACTACTTTTGAAATTACTACCCCGGTACCCATTTTTGGCGGTTATTATAAAGTTGGGGTATGTCTAGGTGTTAAATTTCAATTTTTATCGCTTTCATGGGCGTAACCGCCAAAAATGGGTACAGGGGTAGTAATTTCAAAAGTTGTTTTTATGGAAATTCTTGATACGGGATGTTATTATAAAATTTGGGGTATGTCTAGGTGTTAAATTTCAATTTTTTATCGATTTCATGGGCGTAACCGCCAAAAATGGGTACAGGGGTAGTAATTTCAAAAGTTGTTTTTATGTAAATTATTGATACGGAGATGCTTAATATAAAGTTTGGGGTATGTCTAGATGTTAAATTTACTATTTTTAACAGTTTCATGGGCGTAACCGCCAAAAATGGGTACAGGGGTAGTAATTTCAAAAGTTTTTTTATGTAAATTATTGATACGGGGATGTTAATATAAAGTTTGGGGTATGTCTAGGTGTTAAATTTCAATTTTTTATCGATTTCATGGGCGTAACCGCCAAAAATGGGTACAGGGGTAGTAATTTCAAAAGTTGTTTTTATGTAAATTATTGATACGGAGATGCTTAATATAAAGTTTGGGGTATGTCTATATGTTAAATTGACTATTTTTAACAGTTTCATGGGCGTAACCGCCAAAAATGGGTACCGGGGTAGTAATTTCAAAAGTAGTTTTTATGGAAATTCTTGATACGGGGATGTTTATTATAAAGTTTGGGGTATGTCTAGGTGTTAAATTTCAATTTTTTTATCGATTTCATGGGCGTAACCGCCAAAAATTGGTACAGGGGTAGTAATTTCAAAAGTTGTTTTTATGTAAATTATTGATACGGAGATGCTTAATATAAAGTTTGGGGTATGTCTAGATGTTAAATTGACTATTTTTAACAGTTTCATGGGCGTAACCGCCAAAAATGGGTACCGGGGTAGTAATTTCAAAAGTAGTTTTTATGGAAACTCTTGATACGGGGATGTTTATTATAAAGTTTGGGGTATGTCTAGGTGTTAAATTTCAATTTTTATCGCTTTCATGGGCGTAACCGCCAAAAATGGGTACAGGGGTAGTAATTTCAAAAGTTGTTTTATGTAAATTATTGATACGGAGATGCTTAATATAAAGTTTGGAGTATGTCTAGATGTTAAATTGACTATTTTTAACAGTTTCATGGGCGTAACCGCCAAAAATGGGTACAGGGGTAGTAATTTCAAAAGTTGTTTTTATGTAAATTATTGATACGGAGATGCTTAATATAAAGTTTGGGGTATGTCTAGATGTTAAATTGACTATTTTTAACAGTTTCATGGGCGTAACCGCCAAAAATGGGTACCGGGGTAGTAATTTCAAAAGTAGTTTTTATGGAAATTCTTGATACGGGGATGTTTATTATAAAGTTTGGGGTATGTCTAGGTGTTAAATTTCAATTTTTTTATCGATTTCATGGGCGTAACCGCCAAAAATGGGTACAGGGGTAGTAATTTCAAAAGTTGTTTTTATGTAAATTATTGATACGGAGATGCTTAATATAAAGTTTGGGGTATGTCTAGACGTTAAATTGACTATTTTTAACAGTTTCATGGGCGTAACCGCCAAAAATGGGTACCGGGGTAGTAATTTCAAAAGTAGTTTTTATGGAAATTCTTGATACGGGGATGTTTATTATAAAGTTTGGGGTATGTCTAGGTGTTAAATTTCAATTTTTATCGCTTTCATGGGCGTAACCGCCAAAAATGGGTACAGGGGTAGTAATTTCAAAAGTTGTTTTTATGTAAATTATTGATACGGAGATGCTTAATATAAAGTTTGGAGTATGTCTAGATGTTAAATTGACTATTTTTAACAGTTTCATGGGCGTAACCGCCAAAAATGGGTACAGGGGTAGTAATTTCAAAAGTTGTTTTTATGTAAATTATTGATACGGAGATGCTTAATATAAAGTTTGGGGTATGTCTAGATGTTAAATTTACTATTTGTAACAGTTTCATGGGCGTAACCGCCAAAAATGGGTACAGGGGTAGTAATTTCAAAAGTTGTTTTTATGTAAATTATTGATACGGAGATGCTTAATATAAAGTTTGGAGTATGTCTAGATGTTAAATTGACTATTTTTAACAGTTTCATGGGCGTAACCGCCAAAAATGGGTACAGGGGTAGTAATTTCAAAAGTTGTTTTTATGTAAATTATTGATACGGGGATGTTTATTATAAAGTTTGGGGTATGTCTAGGTGTTAAATTTCAATTTTTTTATCGATTTCATGGGCGTAACCGCCAAAAATGGGTACAGGGGTAGTAATTTCAAAAGTTGTTTTTATGTAAATTATTGATACGGAGATGCTTAATATAAAGTTTGGGGTATGTCTAGACGTTAAATTGACTATTTTTAACAGTTTCATGGGCGTAACCGCCAAAAATGGGTACCGGAGTAGTAATTTCAAAAGTAGTTTTTATGGAAATTCTTGATACGGGGATGTTTATTATAAAGTTTGGGTATGTCTAGGTGTTAAATTTCAATTTTTATCGCTTTCATGGGCGTAACCGCCAAAAATGGGTACAGGGGTAGTAATTTCAAAAGTTGTTTTTATGTAAATTATTGATACGGAGATGCTTAATATAAAGTTTGGAGTATGTCTAGATGTTAAATTGACTATTTTTAACAGTTTCATGGGCGTAACCGCCAAAAATGGGTACAGGGGTAGTAATTTCAAAAGTTGTTTTTATGTAAATTATTGATACGGAGATGCTTAATATAAAGTTTGGGGTATGTCTAGATGTTAAATTTACTATTTTTAACAGTTTCATGGGCGTAACCGCCAAAAATGGGTACAGGGGTAGTAATTTCAAAAGTTGTTTTTATGTAAATTCTTGATACGGGGATGCTTAATATAAAGTTTGGGGTATGTCTAGATGTTAAATTTACTATTTTTAACAGTTTCATGGGCGTAACCGCCAAAAATGGGTACAGGGGTAGTAATTTCAAAAGTTGTTTTTATGTAACTTCTTGATACGGGGATGCTAAATATAAAGTTTGGGGTAAGCCTAGAGGTTAAATTTACTATTTTTAACAGTTTCATGGGCGTCCCCTCATAAAGGCTCAAGGGGAGTAACAACCATAAAAGTCACTTTTAAGCAAATTTTTGCTATGGGGGTGTCTAATGTAAAGTTTGGAGTAACCCTAGAGTGTAAATTTACTATTTCTAACAGTTTCATGGGCGTCCCCTCATATAGGGTCAAGGGCGTAACCACCATAAAAGTGACTTTTAAGTAAATTTTTGCTATGGGGATGTCTAATATAACATCTGGGGTATGCCACTAGGTTAAATTTACTATTTGTAACAGTTTCATGGGCGTCCTCTCATAAAGGGACATGGGGCGTAACAATCATAAATGTGGTATTTTAAGCAAAATCTTGTTTTTCTTAATGGGTTATGGCAGGAGTGTAACCTACGTGTTTGGTAATACTTTCGTTTAGTACAGTTATAGCAGGGGACATAACTTTCATGCTTTGCAGTACTTTTCTTAGCAGAGTTGTGACAGGGGCGTGAACTTTAAGTTCATTCTTTCAATGTGGTGTTTTAGTGTGTTTGGTTTTTACTAGAGTTCTATGAATATTTTCAATAATGATTTAGACACAGTCGCAACTATCATCAAGGGCAACATTTTTAGTAAATTGTAATTATTTATTAGGGTTTTCTCAGCTGTATTAAAGACTTTGGTTGATAAGTGGACACTTTTTAGGGTTTTGAGTTCAACTTTTTGGTTATGAGACGAAGTTTTGGGCTTGTTGTTATATTAGTTGTCTTTTGAAGTAACCTTTTGGACTTTGAGTATACCTTTTTTTTGACCTTTCATGTCTAACTATTTTGAGTTTGGGTTGTCTTTTTGACAAACTTTTGAGTTTGGGTTGTCTTTTTGACAAACTTTTGGACTTTGAATATAACTATTTGGTCTTTCGTGTCTAACTATTTTGACTTTCGGTCTAAATTTTGTAGGGTTTTGAGTTCAACTGGTTATGCGACGAAATTTTGGCTTAAGAGTTATATTAGTTGTCTTTTGGAGTAACATTTTGGACTTTGCATATACTTTTTTTGACCTTTCGTGTCTAACTATTTTGAGTTTGGGTTGTCTTTTTGACAAACTTTTGGATTTGAATATAACATTTACACCTTTTGTGGTGAACTAGTACCACTTTGGGACTAAGTTTTTTAGGGTTTTGAGTTCAACTTTTTGGTTATGAGACGAAATTTTGGGCTTAAGTGTTATATTAGTTGTCTTTTGGAGTAACTTTTTGGACTTTGCCTATAAATTGTTGGGCTTTGTGTCTAACTATTCTGAGTTTAGGTTGTCTTTTTGACAAACTTTTGGACTTTGCATATAACATTTACGACTTTCGTGTCTAACAATTACGACTTTGGGACTAAATTTTTAGGGTTTTGAGTTCAACTTTTTGGTTATGAGACGAACTTTTGGGGTTAAGTGTTACATTAGTTGTCTTTTGGAGTAACTTTTTGGACTTTGCATATACATTTTTGAGCTTTGCATCTAACTATTCTGAGTTTAGGTTGTCTTTTTGACAAACTTTTGGACTTTGCATATAACATTTAGGCCTTTTGAGGTGAACTAGTATCACTTTGGGACTAAATTTTTAGGTTTTGAGTTCAACTTTGTGAGTATGAACCAAAATTTTAGGGTTTGAAACTAAGTTTTCTTACCTGAAATGATCATCTTTACTGTTGTCTGTCATTCGTTGAAGTGATAAAGATATGGAACTCCAAAGTCTAAGAGCTGAATTAATCACCTTTAATGATGTCTGTCGTTCGTTGAAGTGGGCAACACTGGTATTAAAGCCTTCAGCGGTCAAAATGAGGTCAGAGAACTCTTCTGGAATTGGCTCAGGGGTCAAAATGAGTTCAAGTAATCCACCACCCCGCCTTTCTTTCCCCCACCACTGACCCGACAGCCACTACCTACGCTTCGGCTAACGCGCTTCTCTGATTGGTTAATCCCCTGTCGGTCATTTCTTTGCCCCGCCTCCTATACTAATACTCTTCTCTGATTGGTTAATCCCGATATCAGTCGATGTTGGCATAGTCACTCGCTGATTGGTTAATTTATTCATTTCTTACCAGGCTATATTTAAACTAGACGGCGTTATAAGTTTAGTTGATTCAAGGAAAGTTACTGTTCATTCTAGCGGAGACTATATTTTGCACAGTAAGTTGGATTGTTTTCTCTTAAAGTATGTTAAGGGTTATCGATAATAGGTTATATTCAGTGTAGATGATTGAGACTATATTTTATACTGTAAGTTTGAATGTTTTCTCTTAAAGTATGGTAAGACTTAACGATAACACGTTATTCAACTGTATTGATGTAAAGTAGTTACGATAAGTAATGTTGAATGTAATGTTCCTTCATTTTTCTTATTGGTTGATTAAAGTATGATATACCAGACAACCGCCATACAGCCCTCATGCCACACTAGGCGACCGGTATACAGCCCTCATGTCACACTAGACGCCCGGCATACAGCCTTATATCACACTAGATGACCTCCATACACCCCACATACCACACCAGATGACCTCCATACACCCCTCACGACACAGTAGACGACCTCCATACACCCCTCACGATACACTAAACGACCTACATACACCCATCATGACACACTAGACGCCCTCTATACACCCAATATGACACACTAGACGACCTCCATACAACCATCATACCCCACTAGACGACCTCCGTACACCCATCACGACATACTAGCCGACCTCCATGTACCCATCATGGCACACTAGACGACCCCTATACAACCATCATGACACACTAGACGACCCCTATACAACCATCATGACACACTAAACGCCCTCTATACACCCAATATGACACACTAGACGACCTCCGTACACCCATCACGACATACTAGCCGACCTCCATTGACCCATCACGGCACACTAGACGACCCCTATACAACCATCATGACACACTAGACGATCCCTATACAACCATCATGACACACTAGACGACCTCCATTGACCCATCACGGCACACTAGACGACCTCCGTACACCCATCACGGCACACTAGACGACCCCTATACAACCATCATGACACACTAAACGCCCTCTATACACCCAATATGACACAGTAGACGACCTCCGTACACCCATCACGACATACTAGCCGACCCCTATACAGCCCTTATTACACACTAGGCGACCTCCATACACCCATCGCTGCGATGAACATACTAGCAAGACAGACTGTATAAACTGTAAGGGTGTTAAAGCATACACCAAACGAACGCCCGGGCTTTTTAAACTAGAGTACGAAGGGACAGCTCTTGTTAGCTTATGTAGTAAGACGTACCATTGTAGTGGGGATTACGATAAAATCAGTTGTAAAGGGCTAAGCAAGCAACACAACAAATTAGATAAAGATATGTTTTTAGAGGTTCTCGCCACGCAAAAGGCCAAGGGTGGGAAAAATGTAGGTTTCAAAGTCTTAAATAATTCCATATTTTCCTACAGTCAAACAAGAAATGCTCTTTCCTATTTCTATATAAAAAGAAAGGTAGCTGACGATAACGTCTCGACTACACCTCTAGATATTTAACTCTTAACACTACCAGCTTAGCCTAACCAGGAATCTCTAACAGTTTCACCCCTTATGATTCATCGACGCCACATAGCTAAGCAGACACCCAACTACCTATCTATAAATAAATGTTATCCTTGTACTATATATTGACTCACTGTACTGAATATTTTTGTAATGTTATATAATATCAATGTATGTTATACACCTATTGAGATAATAAAAGAATAAAATATATCTTTGTCTTCTGTCTTATATTGATCGTTTTTCATTGATGTTGTATAATCTACTAACCTATCACTATCGCTCAAGTACACCAAGCGCTCCAAAGTCAGCACACACCAGACATAAACAGCGCACTTCCGGGGTCACCGGGACTAGAGGTCAACATCCCGACACGAAATGTCACGGTTAGCTCCCCCTGCGCCTACAGTACATTAGGCGCGCCGCGCGCCTACTATATATCTTTGTTAATTTACGGGTCAAATACTTATCAGTTGGACCCTGGTATACTACTAACGTACGATACGTTTAAAAGTCTTTCCAGAATATAATAAATTCGATTATTGCATATAAAATGACAAAACACACGCACGCACATGCACACTCACACACACACAACCACACATACGTCAACGCAATCTTCCTCCAACTCAAGAAGAAATCAAAGGTTCTATTACAACCAACTATAGATTTAGATTGATTAAGCCCGAGAGCTGAAATACATCCGGAAAATCGTCCAACTAACTTGACGTCTTCAGCTATAGAAGCTGTAGATGACTGACGCCAATACACCCACAACCACCCCTGCTCGCAAAACTCTAAACGTCACGTTAGTTGGAGATTTTCCGAAAATTCCCTCTTAGCCCGTATGGCAAAGTAAAATATATAGCTGGCTGTGTTCAACCAAGCACACATAACGCCTGAACACCTTATTCTGAATTCATGAACTCCTGCATTTGTTTGTTCTGTGTTCTGAAAATAAATCTGCCAGCCTTGGTGTTGATGAAACATTCAATAACTTAAAACATGAAATACTGCCTTCGAGTTGACTTGAAAAAGCCTAATTAAACATGAAATACGAAGTTGATATTTTAAGAACAATATAAATCACCAGTGCAATATAATACTTTGCAGAATATTTAATAAGGTTTATCTGTAGTTTTTTTTATTTGACTTGTCATTAAATCTACTTTAATTGTCCTCTAGAAGCAGATAATGTTGGAAATTCATTACAACCAACATTTGATGTAGAGATGATATGCGTTTTCCTGTATTATAACGATATCATACTCTTTATGAAGTCAACAACTGACAGTAAATAAACTAACGCCATACACATGTCACATACAATTGAATGAAAATGTTTAACTTAATTTTTTTCTGGAATGATAGTAAGATGGCATGATAGTAAGAAGACTAATCAACCAACACAAAACTGGAGTCATCAGTCGCTGAACACTGATAGAGACTTACTGAGGAGGGGATCTGAGCACCTATAGACATGTTCGGAGTGCAATGATGATGATCCGCTAATAACTCAATAACTCAATTTTTTCCATATTTTTTTCCATTTTCTATCTCCATAAATAGCTAAGATGATGCAACGGGTTACTTAATGTATCGAAAAGAAAAACTAGTCAAATTACAAGAACTCTATATTGCTGGATTTGTTGGATCAGCAAACTAATTAACTAACCAACAAATTAGCCATCTAAGTATTAGAGAAGAAAGGAAATAAGCACAATGATTGGTCACTTGCGGGCTGGTAAATTCCACTAATCGTCTGGCCCGTCCATTTCACCTCCAGATGGTACTGACTGACTGGTCACTATAAATCAATTGCCACTCTACATCTGTACTGAGCTGGAAATAACAATAATGGAAAGCATGGTTCTAGGAAGGAGCCGCGATAGCTCAGTGGTTAGTGAACTGGACTACAAAGGACAAGGGATAGGGTTCGATCCCAAATGACGGCTCCCGGGTTCACCCAGCCTCAAATGGGTACCGGATTTTTTTCTGGGAAAGTAAAGCAGAACGGGCGTAATACCGACCACATTACCCCAAAAATCATGTGCTGAAAGTCTGTAAAATATAGGGTCACTAACATCATATTTCCCTATACACCACTTGGCGTGACGGGGGTACTTTACTTTTTGTTACTTATGGTTCTTGGAAGACGAGATATAGACCGAAAAGAAGATGGTTTCATGACATTAAGGTGACCTTGAACTTGACATAAATGAAGAGGGAGATCTGGCTAGAGACAGATTGTTTCAGGCATGCTGTGGTGGGTGCAACGTCATTCAAAGGGCAAGCAACCCCATGACTCCTTTTATTTTTTGCCTCTTTTATTTAATTTACTACATATTGAGTTTTAATTAGTCCATTCAGTTACTCCACATGTCTGCTTTTATGATCTGTGTCCCAACCAGTGGCGTATTCTCTATGTTGTCGCTGCTACCGCCGGTAGACTTGAACATATTAACAAATATAATAAAGGAAATGATAATTATATTATTTTGTAAAAATATTACAAATTTTCCAATATTCTATTACACATTTTGTAGGCCAATATGATTTATTAAAGCAAGGTTTTCCTCTGGCCACTATAAAGTTTGTGAATGAGACCGAAGCTCTACGATAGTAAATTAAAAACGCTAGTAACTAGAGGTGCATTTCTCATCTATCGGCACTAGTAAATTAACGACCTTGACATTCAAAAAAGGCAGCGAAAAGAATACGGCTGAAGCTACCTATACATAATGCAGTTTAATTGGTTATTTTTAGCTCTAGCCATTTAGAAGCGTTAAAAAGTGAAAGTGAAACTATGTCTGATTACTGGAAATTCCTTACCTATTTATAACTACGTTATGCGTCATTTTTTTAAAAATATAGGCACATAAACATCTCAACTGTCAAGAAACAACAGCGCTACGAGCTATCGGTTTATAAACAAAAATTGAGAAGTTTTTATTTTTACCGTACTCGAATGTAGTGTATTATATAAGCAAATAGTTTTATATTAAATTCATTTGGGCATATATAATTTTGTTGAACTTCAAGTTTTATGAGACACTGCACAAATTACTTCAATCGTATAACAATCACTTTGATCAAGTGTGGTTATATAATGAACTAAATGCCATATATTCAGCAGAAATCTGTGTTTTCTCAAACAAACCAATTGACGAAATTCTCACTACCATATATCAAACCCAATTATGTGAAAGAATTCCGGAGGTTTTCAAATTAGCGACATTAATAGCGACAACACTAGCTACATCAGCATCTGTAGAAGAAACTTTTTCTGCTCTCAAGAGAATCAAATCTTATTGTCGCTCAACTCAGACACAAGAACGCTTATCTGGTTTGGCAATAATGTCCATTGAGAAATAATTTCTTCAGAAACTTAGGAACCAACCCAAAAGTACACATGTACTTTGTCAATGACAAAGTCATCGAGACATTTTCGTCCCAAACAAGACGGATAGAATTTACATATAAATAAGTAATTTTAAATGTAGTGATGTCGTTAGCAAATATTACTTCATGTTAGCCTACGGAATATAATGTATGTGTTTATTTATTATGTCAGTGGTAGCCTAGACCACAAAACCAGTATACGCCACTGGTCTCAACAGAGGCCGCTTTGAGGCCAGAAAGTTTTATTATGATCGTAAATCTGTGCACAGTTCCCTCGTGTTATAATCGTAAAGCTGCACATAGTTGCCTCGTGTTATGATCGTAAAGCTGGGTATAGTTCCCTCGTACTATGATCGTAAAGCTGCACATAGTTCCCTCGTGTTATGATCGTGAAGCTGCGTATAGTTCCCTCGTATTATGATCGTCAATCTGCGTATAGTTACCTCGTGTTATGATTGCAATTCTGCGTATAGTTGTCTCGTGTTATGATAGTAAAGCTGTACATAGTTCTCTCGTATTATGATCGTAAAGCTGCGTATAGTTCCCTCGTGTTATGATCGTAAAGCTGCGTATAGTTCCCTCGTGTTATGATCGTAAAGCTGCACATAGTTCCCTCGTATTATGATCGTAAAGCTGCGTATAGTTCCCTCGTGTTATGATCGTAAAGCTGCACATATTTCCTTCGTTTTATGATCGTAAAGCTGCGTATAGTTCCCTCGTGTTATGATCGTAAAGCTGCACATAGTTTCCTCGTATTATGATCGTAAAGCTGCGTATAGTTCCCTCGTACTATGATCGTAAATTTGCGCATAATTCCCTCGTATTATGATAGTAAAGCTGCACATAGTTCCCTCTTATTATGATCGTAAAGCTGCACATAGTTCCCTCTTATTATGATCGTAAAGGTGCGTATAGTTCCATCTTATTATGATCGTAAATCTGCGCATAGTTCCCTCGTATTATGATCGTAAAGCTGGACATAGTTCCCTCCTATTATGATCGTAAAGCTGAGCACAGCTCCCTCGTTTATGATTGTAAAACTGCGCATAGTTCCCTCGTATTTCGATCGTAAAGCTGCACATAGTTCCCTCGTATTATGATCGTAAAACTGAGCTTAGTTCCCTCGTATTATGATCGTAAAGCTGAGCTTAGTTTCCTAGTATTATGATCGTAAAGCTGCACATAGTTCCCTCTTATTATGATCGTAAAGCTGAGCTTAGTTCCCTCGTATTATGATCGTAAATCTGCACATAGTTCCCTCGTATTACGATCGTAAAACTGAGCTTAGTTCCCTCGTATTATGATCGTAAAGCTGAGCTTAGTTTCCTCGTATTATGATCGTAAAGCTGCACATAGTTCCCTCTTATTATGATCGTAAAGCTGAGCTTAGTTCCCTCGTATTATGATCGTAAATCTGCGCATAGTTCCCTTGTATTATGATCGTAAAGCTGGACATAGTTCCCTCGTATTATGATCGTAAAGTTGAGCACAGTTCCCTCGTATTATGATGGTAAAACTGCGCATAGTTCCCTCGTATTATGATGGTAACACTGCGCATAGTTCCCTCGAAGCTGCGAGCGTGTGCGACGGCGCAGCAGTTGTATTCTATTCTGGTCGTGGAATCAGTTTAATTTCCGTCGGGAATTCCCAATATCCGCTCAGCCATATAAAGCGGCTACCACAAAAGTAACTGCATTTGTACCGCACAGATAAAAAAATTTACAAATATGATTATTTTGGTCACCATAGATTTTGGTTGCTTACACATTTTACAGAAGGAATAGAGACCTGATGTAGTCAATAATGGCCATTTATCGCTGAAAACTAGACTCCTTGTAGTTATATTCGGAGTATTCCCCCCAAATATTTGAGTCAGCCTGTCATCGATTCTTTGTCAGTCTTTCATTCGGACAATTTATTAAATGAAACGTGGTAAGATAAAAAAAAAAAGTCAAAACACAACACAACGAACGTTTATTAAACGTTGTGAGATCACCAGACTCAAGAGTCGATCATGAAGAAGCTGAATTGACGGAATATTAGAAACACAAGGAATGAAACCAGCATCGGCTGCCTGCAGAAGAGCAAAGGACTGAAAAGTATAGCGCCCCTCAATGTTGGAAGGTAAATTAGGGAGGAAAGAATACTTATTTTTTTATTTATTTTTTTTTGCGTTCGCCAGCTTTTACCTCTGACGAAGTGCCTTGCAACTAGGAACTGAATTTTGCGTGTTAATCCATTTTTCCATGGCAGTCGTGTGCATAGGGGTCCCTCGCCGCACAGGCAGATAACTCTTCTTCTGATGTACTCATATTTTTTCCATCTATGAGTAATTGACGTTTCAAGCCGGGTCTCGCTGAGACTAGGTGTGGTTACCACAGTGAGAAATCATAAATAAAAATCCCAACTGGTGCAGCCGGGATTTGAATCCAGCACCCGCTCTGTCTCGAGGCCGGCGTGTTGCCTCGAAACCAACCAGTGAAATCTGCCAAAATACCATATACAAGTAAGAATAAATTATGTCGATATTTTCAAGCAATAAGATGCTGGGTGTTTACTCACCGTTTATGTATGTTTGTTTCTTTACAAATTCTCGTAATTTATTTCTGCATACTTTCACAGTAATTTGTGTTTAAAATAGGTTTTAATGTATTTGTTAACCTTCTTTAGCCTTGACTTGAGTTATGAAAGATTGAAATGCGTGTAAGCTAACACTAACAGAATTGTCAAATGTAAATTATTCACACTATAAGCCTCTCTCTCATGCATACACAAATTATATTTAATCATCCATTTTGCGTGTGTTTTGTTTTACATAGGCCAGCTTTAGATCTCTAGCGAAATCCCGAGGAATTGAATTTTGCGTGAATATCACGTGTTCATGTTTTCACACCTGCAGCCGTGTGCTCAGGTGCCCCCCGCCATACAGGCAGATATTGTCCGACCTCAGAATTACTCGCATTTCTTTAATCGACGAGAGTTGTGATATTTTTGAGTACATTTTTCTCTATCACTTTTGTTCGGGCAGTGGTCTGTTTTGGCCTAGTATCTTTCGATTTCCAACTGCCAAGAAAACGTTCGCAGAATTTACATGGGACCTTCTGCATTTCGCCGTTATTCGAGAGGGCTAGATATCGGATCTCACAATCCGGAGACCAGAGAAGGGTAAAGCCACAAAGAAATCACGGATTCGAAGAGAAATTGCATATCGCCTGTGGTGATATTTGAACCCGAGACCTTTTTGTCCAGTGGCCAAATCTTACCTCTAGACCACCCAGTGACCTGTTTTGTTTATACATTGGCATTTTACTACTAGCTGTACTGGTTAAAGAAGTTCATTAATTATCATGAAATTGTATGGTGAAACAGTAAAAATCTATGTTTCTAGTTTATTACAAATTTTAAAACTATCATCATCATCAAGTACCATGCCTGCTGGCGTAGGTGACCATATCTCTCCACAACTTTCGATCTCAACAGTTATGTATGATTTCTGTTGTTGACCTTCTGCCAAACAATTCTCTTAAGCTGTCTGATCCCTTTTCTAATTGCTTCCCTCTATCTCTTCGTCCCTCAATTTTCCCAGTTGTCACAATATATTCCAGCTGTTCCCTTCTCGTTGCATGGTCAAAAAATGATGATTCCTTCTTCCTAATACTGGAAATTGTTTCTCCCTTTCCTTTGGCCTCTTTCAGAACGTTTTCGTTACTCTTCATACCTATCCATGGTATTCTCAACATTCTTCTGAAAAGTCACATTTCTACAGCCTCCAGTGATTTTCTTGTCTGTTGTCATATTGCCCATGATTCACATCCATATGTTAAGACTGGCTCTACATAAAATTTAAGAACTCTTTTTCTTGTTTCTATTGTCAAAAATGGATTGCAGAGTATCTTCCTGATTTTTTTGAAAAGCTGCTTTTACCTGAGCCATTCTAAATCTCATCTCACATCCTTTGTACATCATCCGTTTGAGGTTAACAAAGTTACCAAATATTTAAATTCATTGACCTGTTTTAATATTGTTCCACTTGTCTTTATTTTGCACCGAGGTGATGTCTTTTTCTTTGTTGTTACCACTACTTCTGTCTTTTTACTATTAAGGCTGAATCCTTTAATTTTTCTTTCTTATCAATATGTAATCAATTTGATTACGTGCGTTGTCTCCTGGGCTTTTCCATGTCCACAGACGTCTTAAACCAGGTGTTTCCTGTCTTCATGTTGTGTGTTCTTGCCCAATCAATAAGTTTGTCATTTTTTTCATTCCTCTCGCCTATAAAAAAACTCTTCAAAGCTATACTCAACAGAAAAGAACATTTTTATTGAAAACACATGCTGAATAAGCAGCATAAAAATGTGAATGTCGCGCATTTGCTTAGAATTTGTGACATTTTTGCTCAACTCATTGAACGTTCTGCTCAGTTTTGGGATAAATTAGAGAGGGAACTATGGATGTGACCCATTACCATTTGTGCGTGTTTTACTTCTATTCTCCCGAATTGCAGAGAAACATATATTTACTAAACAATTTAGTTATCTAACAAATCATCCAATAAGAAACACGGCAAACCCAGCGAAACTACATCAACAACCAATCAACCATACAACAAACCATTTAACAAGTTAACAAATAAACAAACAAATAAGTTAACCATGATGATGATAATAAACCAACCATCCAACAAATCAACGAACACACAAATACATAAATAATTTAACAAACCGACCAATGATTCAACAAATCAACGAAAAAGTAAACAAATAAACTAACATATTAACCTACCAATTTCATAAGTAACCAGCTAACTGGAGCCACATAAAATGCTTAATCAACTAAACTCTCTCTCTCTCTCTCTCTCTCTCTCTCTCTCTCTCGCTCTCTGACACACGCGTATATAGTTACAGCGTTTACCATTTCTGGATTGTGATTGTAGGTTTTCTATAAAATTGAAGAAAGAACGACAGCATAGATTGCACTAATCGTTATGGGGTGTTCGGGTCAGAGCTCTTTTCTCATTTCCAAATTAAATTATAAAAAAAAAACCTACTGTGATTCTCACCAATATTTACCATTGTTTAGAGAATGCCCTGCTTTCCTCGATTTAAGGAACTGCTCACGAAACGAAAGTTAACGGAACAGATATTGTACTAACGCTTGCAAAAGTGATCTTTCCACCAGGGCCGAAGCAGAGTGATCATTATCCCATGAACATAACATAGACAACAACGTACATAATATAGACAACAACGTACACAACATAGACAACAACGTACATAACATAGACAACAACGTACATAACATAGACAACAACGTACATAACATAGACAACAACGTACATAACATAGACAACAACGGACATAACATAGACAACAACGGACATAACATAGACAACAATATACATTACATAGACAACACGGTACATAACATAGGCAACGGACATAACATAGACAATAACGGACATAACATAGACAACAACGTACATAACATAGACAACAAGGTACATAACATAGACAACAACGTACATAACATAGACAACAACGGACAATATGACGTAAGCACAAGCTGTAGTAAGGTTTGCAAACATGGCCTGGTTCCAAAACAATGATCGAATTGTAAACTTTGCTGACGTCACATGTTGGCAGCTGGTGGAGTAAAGTACGAACAAATATTTGCATTTCTCAGGCTGTTTATATAGAATACATAGACTAATAAATGCCAAAATTCATACCCGTTTATAAAGTTTTTAAAATGATATAAAAGAGCATTTAAAATATAGACGGCTTTTTTTTATCACTACATAGTGCCAAATGTTGACTCGTGTGCCGTAGACGCCCATTTTCTCCACAACCATCTGTTTTTGCTCGTTTTACTATTTCACTAGGATTTTGTTTTTCCGGCCACTTTATCAACCCTTTCCAGATCATTCCCTTCAGGTTTCCTTCGCTTATCTTTTCCTTGATCTTCCTCAGTTTTTTTATTACGTTTTCAAATACTTGATCCCTAACGACAAGCTTATCGAATGATGTCTTCGTGTATAAATGGCTTATTATATTGCGGACACATTGAAACTTTACAAAGGTTCTCAACATGGGTGCCGCTTTGGTCAGTATTGTTAGTGTTGGGGTTGTGGGGAAATAATAAAGAAACACTCATAACGGCCCGACGCCAAAATTTATCGATCTTGGGTACAGTTTTTGTTAATGTCAGCACTACGACAGTGCCGTCTTTCTATCCCTGTAAATAATCTATGTTGCCCATTTAATACTGGGTGCACCAGGAAGCTATCTCACCCAGCGGTGGATATTCAGAGGAGACAGCGGAGGACACAATTCCTGTAATTTTTTGTCGGAATACATAGCACAATAGGGTGTCCGGTTAGCGCAATCGATAGGCGGTTGGCTTACCACGGCAACAGCCGGGGTTCGTTCCCTGGCGAGGACACCTGGGTTTTACTAATTCCCTAAAAATTAGTGGGAGCCGCGATAGCTCAGTGGTTAGTGAACTGGACTACTACGGACAAGAGGTAGGGTTCGATCCCAACCGACGGCTCCGGGTTCACCCAGCCTTAAATGGGTACCGGATTTTTCTGGGAAAGTAAAGCAGCACGGGCGTAATACCGACCACATTACCCCAAAAATCATGTGCTGAAGGTCTGTAAAATATAGGGTCACTAACACCATATTTCCCTATACGCCGCCACTTGGCGTGACGGGGGGTACTTTACTTTTACTTACATAGCACAATAGCATTCCAGCTCAGTGAGTTAAGTGTCAGTGTACAACCAGATGCCGTATTCTCGAGTCTGCCGTTATGTAGTTCAAATAATTCGAGACGTTACTAATTAATAGTGAACATGTGGTTTCTCATTCTATTGTGGCCAGTGCATATGCGAACTATGAAGAGTTGATCCCTCTTTGGAAGTTGGAGGTATTCGTCCCTTTCGTTATACTTTGGGTGTTCTAGCTTCCATTTGTCATGATACTGGCCTTTGATGATGGATTTGGCTTCATCGTAGATGATCCCTCCCTCCTTAGCTAATGTGTCTGCTCATTAGTTTCCTTCTATATTACAGTGTGCTGGTAACCACTGGATGACCACTCTCTGGAAGTTATTACACAATTGGTCTAGGGTTGTTCTCAAGTCATCTAGCTCGCTGTTTTGTGGCTTTTTATTTTAAAGAACTTTTAGGACTGACAGTTCGTCGTTCAGTATCTCCGATATCTTGAGCACGTTATTATTTTTGTGTTGAATATCCAGTTTTGCAGCATCTTTGAGGGCTTCCGTTTCAGCTTGATAGTTGTTTGAAAATGTCCCACTAGCTATTAATTTGGTAACCTTTTCCTGGTTATTCAGCCTCAAGAACACACCTCCTCCTCCATTTCTGGTGGCGTTTGTAGTAGAGACATCCGTTTATATGTGAGACCAGGAGTCCTGTGGATAGTTGTCGTCTTACTTGTTTTTTTTTTTTTTTTTTTTTTTTTTGGTGTTTTCTCCGTGTGTCTGTTTGGGTGCCTTGATTCAAGATTCCTGTTATGTCTTCCTTAAGTTATGACATTTTATATTTTCAGTAGGGAGTTATACTGAATGGCCATATGGGTTTTGACACTGTTTGGGGCAGTACTGGATCACTAGTTGTCAATTCTTTGGATTTTGCCATGAAATAGCTCCTCTTTAGTCTTCCTTTTGGGAAGCCAGTTATTCCCAAAGTGTTTTCCATTTCTGTTACTGTTTTCATTCGCCAATCTCAGTATTGACTGAGAAAAAGCTTTTTTTATCTGTCTATATGTCTGTCTATATGTCTGTCTATATGTCTGTCTATATGTCTGTCTATCTGTGTGCTATGTGTTTACTGCATGAAAGCTATTTCCGTGCCCTCCCTCACCTACCCAGTAAGCGCAATGAGATTCTCATTAACTCTTATACGCATCCTCCACCCACTGGCCTGAACCATCACTTCCGGTTTTGAATGAAATCCTCCGTACTCTTCAACATTATACCCCACCGTTGATATGAGAAGAAATAATAACCGAAAAGCAAAGCAAGCCCTCGTGTGGAAAACAATAGGTAAGAGGAAAAGAGGAATACCCAGAGAGACACAGAAGAACAATGATGAGAGAGGCAAGAGCAGCAGGAATCGGCTTCCTCAATGAAATAGAGCTGTTTGCACAGAACAGAGACAAATGGCAAGATTTTATAAAATATCTTTAAAAGAATTGAAAACTGCTAGAATACAGATTTATATAAGAGAAAGAGTATCTTGGTCTACGTCCTATGGGCCGGCTACGGCTCGAAATGTCAATAGATAGATAGATAGTTAATATGTAGCTTCCAAACATTTCGGAAAAGTGCAATGAACGTGAAGTTGATTAATAGTTCTGTTCTATTCCGTTCATTTAATCACTTCCATTGCAGTCACCAATCTGCTGTCAATTTCCCTGCTAAAGCACGTTAGCGAATTCTGTTGTCAAGGTCGACTACTGTGAAACCCTAATCGGTAGCACAGGCAACGATTCCGAACAACTTCCATAGAATAGAGAGTGCGCAGTCCCTTACTCCAGTTTCCTCTAAAACACACCTAACAAAACAATGGAAACGTTTTAAGCCATTAACAGTTTTTTTTTGCTACTACCTCACTGGTGTAATTTTTCACACAGATTCTATAAGCCGATCACGTGGTGTCGTGCGTAATTCGTAATTCGTATACGTCATACGAGAGTCTAGCAAGAATTTTCCATTAAACGGGGTGAACAAATAAATAGAAAGTGTCTCTTTTCTTCGTTATCTCTGCAAATTTTGAAATTAAAATTGTAGCGTAATTTAAGTAGACAGGAGGGGCTTTATTAAGGACTTCAATGTTGACATAAACAGACCTTGACATATAATCTCTCGCACTTAATGTACCGGCCCAAATAAGTAAAACATGCAATAAAGCTATAAGTCAGTGCAACGCAGAAGTGACGGGGATTGAAGATGAATTATCATTTATAAATTTAAAAATTATATCATTTATAAATGTAAAAATTATATCATTTATATTAAAATTTAGACTATTTTCCCGCCCAAAATAAGCCCTCGGTGGTCACTTAACTTCTCTAAATGGGCACCAGAGATATCTCCGAGAAGGGGAGGCAGCGGGGAAGGAATCTGGCCACACCTTCCCTCCTCCCTCATAAAGTTGGAGCTTAGTACAAAGAAGTAACTAACATTTTATTACCTAATGACAATTACTGTGGGACTACATGTACCTTAACTATTGCTATATTTCTAAAAGGCACATTAAGTGTGACGGTGTTCTTTCTATTTATTCTTCTCTGGCTTACAATACTGGCAGCTCACCAAAACCTACCTGTCACAAACTAGATGCATCCAAACTGTGTCTACCGAGGCTCTCAGTGTCTAATGTAGATACATCCAAACTGTGTCTACCGAGGCTCTCAGTGTCTAATTAATGTAGATACATCCAAACTGTGTCTACCGAGGCTCTCAGTGTCTAATTAATGTAGATACATCCAAACTGTGTCTACCGAGGCTCTCAGTGTCTAATTAATGTAGATACATCCAAACTGTGTCTACCGAGGCTCTCAGTGTCTAATGTAGATACATCCAAACTGTGTCTACCGAGGCTCTCAGTGTCTAATGTAGATACATCCAAACTGTGTCTACCGAGGCTCTCAGTGTCTAATGTTTTCTGATCTAAAACGACCTCAATCAGAGATCATAGCTAATAGATTTATGTTAATTTTCTTCCAAAAGTAAAGTCTTATCAAATTAAGTCTTCAGTCTTTAGTTCGGACTAGTCCCACTGCACTCGGGGCATTCCCATATCCGCTCTGGCACGTGTTCCAGCAACCACTGAATTTTTCGTCGACTGATTGTTCCTGTCTTGCATTGATTGAACGTGCTCGTCTATTGATTGTTCCTGTCTTGCACTGATTGAATGTGCTCGTCTATTGATTGTTCCTGTCTTGCATTGATTGAACGTGCTCGTCTATTGATTGTTCCTGTCTTGCACTGATTGAATGTGCTCGTCTATTGATTGTTCCTGTCTTGCACTGATTGAACGTGCTCGTCTACTGATTGTTCCTGTCTTGCATTGATTGAATGTGCTCGTCTATTGATTGTTCCTGTCTTGCATTGATTGAACGTGCTCGTCTACTGATTGTTCCTGTCTTGCATTGATTGAATGTGCACGTCTACTGATTGTTCCTGTCTTCCATTGATTGAATGTGCTCGTCTACTGATTGTTCCTGTCTTGCACTGATTGAATGTGCTCGTCTACTGATTGTTCCTGTCTTGCATTGATTGAACGTGTTCATCTACTGATTGTTCCTGTCTTGCATTGATTGAATGTGCTTGTCTACTGATTGTTCCTGTCTTGCATTGATTGAACGTGTTCATCTACTGATTGTTCCTGTCTTGCATTGATTGAATGTGCTCGTCTACTGATTGTTCTGTCTTGCACTGATTGAACGTGCTCGTCTACTGATTGTTCCTGTCTTGCATTGATTGAACGTGATCGTCTACTGATTGTTCCTGTCTTGCACTGATTGAACGTGCTCGTCTACTGATTGTTCCTGTCTTGCATTGATTGAATTTGCTCGTCTACTGATTGTTCCTGTCTTGCATTGATTGAAAGTGCTCGTCTACTGATTGTTCCTGTCTTGCATTGATTGAACGTGCTCGTCTACTGATTGTTCCTCTCTTGCACTGATTGAACGTGCTCGTCTACTGATTGTTCCTGTCTTGCACTGATTGAATGTGATGCGCTCTGTTCCGCCGAGGATGCCTTTCCTGTATCCGTCCTTCTTAGCGTCGCATTCCACCATTTCCCTGAATGTAAGTTTTACTCCTCTACGTTGTTACCTTCATGTGATGGGTGGTCTCTAAAAAAATAGGATCTTCTTTCTTCTTCTATTCTTTCTTCTTCTATTCTTTCCTCTTCCATTCTTTCTCCACTTCCCCTTAAACCCGTTCGGGTGTCGAGATAGATACAAATTTCTGGTTCTCGCTCTTTTGACGGCTTCAATCATTGTTAATTGATTTTATAGCGTTTTCTTTGATTTTGTCTTCCCACCTTATTCTGGGTCTGCCTCTTGCTCTTCTCCCTTCTCCTCTTTTAATATATGCTTTGTATGGTTGGAATCACACCGTATTCTTTCTAGATGGGTAAACCAGTTTATTTGTTGCGTCTGCATGTAGTTTAGGATTAGTACAATGCCTACTCTTTCTCTTATCATATCATTTCTGATTCTGTCTGGTTACTCCAAAAAAAAATTTCCTTAGACATCACATCTCTGAGGTGACAAGCTTTCTTTTATGCTTAACCGTAAGTGACCATGTTTGACATTGGTAGCACAATGATGAAATGAATATACTCTGTATAAGATGTTTCTTTGTGGAAATAGGTACTGCTTTGTGATGAAGTATAGGGGGTATCTGTCATTATATTTAGTTTACCTTGTTGCATCGTATGTCTATTTCTTTATCGATTTTACAACCTTCAGAGAGTGTTGTTCCCAGGTATTTAAAATATGTTGGGGGGGGGGGGGCGCGGGGGTGGGGGGGAGAATGGTGTTGTAAGAAAGAAATAATCTAATCAGGCGTTTAAATAGTTCTAGTGTTCATATATCTTTTATCATTATCACATTCTATGTTTATCTTTAGTAATGTGGTCAGTATTACGCCAGTACTGTGTTTATTCCCACCAAAATCACAGATTCTCATCTTAATGCTGGTAAAAATGCAATAAAGGCCGTCAATGGAGATATCACCCGATTTGGATAAAAGCTGTCCAGATAAATAACATTTATTAAGGAGCACATAAAGATGTCTACTGATTCAGAAAATAATACATAAAATTCTCATATGTATTTTAAATAGCAGAAATGTTGATATTTAACGAACAGACTAAACAACTCATGTCAAAAGTTGTTTCCCTCCTTATACTTTCTAGATAGTTTATCTAAATAGATAGTGCTGGAAAATCATTCGAGTTGTATACATTTGGTAGAATATTGAAGGGGAAAATACGAAGGCAGCTGTAGGTTATAAATATACCGCTTGTACGTGAAATAAAATGCTAAGTAACGAGCGAGTGGTCGTGTTCACAACACTCGGATTTTCTTGCAAGGCGTTGGGTCGAGTCGTCAGTTTTTTAATTCTCCATTGAGGTTTCCAAATGTTCTTTAGTTTGTGTGTGCGTGTGTGTGTATACGTCACTAATGCTAATTAAATATATTTTAATTGTATTCTTGAGTTAATCGAGTTGAATGCCCTTTGCAGAACGTTGCACTCATCAAAGTCCGTCTAAAAGAAACTCTGTCTCTCTCGAGATCTCCTTCGCGTCCCTTCTTCTGTTGTCGTGTTCACGGTTTCTTTACATCTTTATTAGGCCTTCACCATGGACTTCTGTATGCCCTTGTCGCATTTTCCTTGAACCACCATGGCTTTCTTATCGTTCTTCCTAGCCCACTGTGTCTTTGACGTGGCCATAATATTTTAATTTCCTCTGTTAGATACTGTTTTTAGCCAGTTCTTTTAAATTGTTAGGTCTTTTAGTATGTCTTCATTTCTATTTTTCGTTATCCAAGGTATCATAAGGATTTTTCTGCAGCATCTTTTTTGATATTAACTAGTTTTCTGCATTGTTGTTTGCGAAGTTGTCCGTGATTCACAGCTATATGTTGCTGTCTAAAAAATATATGCTCTCAGTAGTTTTAATTTTACTGACATTTTTATATTGTGCAGATAACTGCTAATGTTGACAACTTTAGTGTGTGTGTGTGTGGATTACCGTAAAAAGTCGGCAAATTGATATTTTGTCTCCGACTTTTTACATCGTACCTCCAATGTTGTATCAGATTGAATATAGTACCGCAGTAATTATATGTATCGGGGTGGGGAACACCAAGACGGCAATTTAGCAAATGAGTTTAGTACGGCTAGCAAACCAGAACTGACTGTGTGCGTCAGGATCGGCTAACAACAGAGCTGACTGCTTGCGCCAGGATCGGCTAACCATAGAGCTGACTGTGTGCGTCAGGATCGGCGAACAACAGAGCTGTCTGTGTGCGTCAGGATAGGCTAACAACAGAGCTGACTGTGTGCGTCAGGATCGGCTAACAACAGAGCTGACTGTGTGCGTCAGGATAGGCTAACAACAGAGCTGACTGTGTGCGTCAGGATCGGCTATAACAGAGCTTACTGTGTGCGTCAGGATCGGCTAACAACAGAGCTGACTGTGTGCGTCAGGATCGGCTAACAACAGAGCTGACTGTGTACGTCAGGATCGGCTAACAACAGAGCTGACTGTGTACGTCAGGATCGGCTAACAACAGAGCTGACTGTGTGCGTCAGGATCGGCTAACAACAGAGCTGACTATGTGCGTCAGGATTGGCTAGCAACAGAGCAGACTGTGTGCGTCAGGATCAGCGAACAACAGAGCAGACTGTGTGCGTCAGGATCAGCGAACAACAGAGCTGACTGCGTGCGTCAGGATCGGCGGATAACAGAGCTGACTGTGTGCGTCATGATCGGCGTATAACAGAGCTGACTGTGTGCGTCATGATCGGCGTATAACAGAGCTGACTGCGTGCGTCAGGATCAGCGAACAACAGAGCTGACTGCGTGCGTCAGGATCAGCGAACAACAGAGCTGACTGCGTGCGTCAGGATCGGCGGACAACATAGACGATAAAGACCTTGTTCACCTGCCCGGTGTGTGTTCCTGGAAACAAACTATCCAGTCTGGCCAAAAAAAGGGATCGAAGAAGAAAGGCAACCCGGTACACAAAATATTGTGCTGAAGTCGGATGTAGTGGGCCGAAATAAGTCAAAACACAACGCAACTACTCTCACTTAACATCCATTTAAGGGCGGATGACGAAGCGGTCTAAGCATTCCTTTAGTATTCATCGGATGAACGCCAGAAAAAAAGAAACAGGCGTATCTTTAACGCTGGCGTTGTGATATCTGCTTTCAAAACTTACCAGCAACAGTAGTTTCTTAAGTGAGAGTATTAGTTATTTAGCCGAGTTGGCAGTATTCCCTAATGTTTGGGTTTTCGTGGCAAGGCGCTGTGCCATGGAGTACGGCTTCGATCCTGCTTCGGACTATATATTATTATTTTTTTTTTTGTAGTTGATTATTTATCATTTTTTTCGTGTGCTGTAAACATACCGCTTCCTCTGAATTGATATGTTAGTTACCTCTCCCTGGTGTATACTACATGGGAGCCAATCAAAGAGCCGCGAATTGTAAACACAAGGTCAGGTTCTTTTTTCCCGGTACACCTGAATCTGTGTTCAAGAAAATAAATGAAAGGAAAATAATAATCATGTTCACGGCTCGAGTGTGGCGCGTAGGGAACATGGTTTCACCATCATCAAGTACCGGGCCTGCTAGCGTAGGTGATCATGTCTCTCCTCAACTTTCGATCTCGACAGTTATTTATCATTTCTGTTGCTGGCCTTCTGCCAAGCCATTCTCTTAAGCTGTTTGGTATCTTTTCTCTTTGCTTCCCTCTATCTTTTCGTCCCTCAATTTTCCCAGTTACAATATATTCCAGTTGTTCTCTTCTCATTACATGGCCAAAAAATGATGATTGTTTCTTCATAATATTGGAAATTAGCTCTCTTTTTGCTTTGGCCTCTTTCAGAACGTTTTCATTACTCTTCTTAGCTGTCCATGGTATTCTCAATATTCTTCTGTAAAACCACATTTCTACATACACCAGAGATTTTCATGTCTGTTGTACTATTGTCTGTGATTCACTTCCATATGTTCAGACTGGTTCTACTTAACATTTAAGAACTCTTTTTCTTGTTTCTATTGTCAAAAATGGATTGCATAGTAGCTTCCTGATTTTTTGGAAAGTTGCTTTTGCCTGAGCCATTCTGCATCTCCCCTCTTTTGTACATCTTCAGTCTGAGGTTAACAAAGTTCCCAAATATTTAAATTCATTTACCTGTTTTAATATTGTACCACTTGTATTTATTTTGCACTGAGGTGATGTCTTTTTCTTTGTTGTTACTATTACTTCTGTCTTTTTGCTATTAAGGCTGAGTCCTTTATTTTTGCTTTCCTTCACTATAATGTCCAACATTTCTTGTAACTCATTTTCACTCTTAGCGATTAAGACTGCACCATCAGCATACCTTAGATAATTTATATTATGACCTCCGAATCAAAAATGGTTTAGTGGCCATATTTATTTGTCATCGTCACATTCCTGTGTAATGTGGTCGGTACTAAACCAGATCGCATCTCTTTCCTAGGACAAAAATCACCGGCGTCTATTTAAGGCTGGAAAACCAATGTTACACAGACCTGGGCGCAGAAAGGGGAAACCGGAAAAAAATTCCAATTAGCGTGACGTTACACGAGCTTTAGACGGCTGACATCATTCTACCTCCAACCACTCTTGCTCACAACGCTAAAAACGTCTTCATCCATAAACGATGCAAACCTGTCAAGTTTAGAACTAAAATATCACCTTTAGATGAAAAAAAAAAAACAACTGTGTGTAAACTCTGCATACAAAAAAAAAAAAAAAAAAACTATCTTTACGTCACATAGTACCATTGCTGGTGTATGACGGGGGGCAACGATAGAACCAGAGAAATAAAGGCCGCTTGGTCAAAGCAGTCGCCACGACGTGTGAGACTCAGGATTTTTATTTCACCCCCGATAGAAAAAATCCTTTCTGTCTACCGCGGGCTTCGAACACCGAACGTCGGCTTTTCAGCCAGCGGAACGCTGCATACAGGCAGAATAAAACGCGACAAATTGCATACTTCCGGTCAATATGGCGGAAAGGCGACAGGAACAGTCGAGGCTCTCTTTTGATAGGTGCTCCTATATGGAGTTTCGTCATATTCAAGCCCGACTTGCTGCTGGAGCTACTGAGTTTAGTGCTTGGTGCGCGCCATGAGCTGTGTAATTCATCCGGACCGTGTTTCGATATTCAGATTGTTTTCGATGAATGATGATATCGTATCATGAAGGACAGACTGCGTTCACTTTCGGTGCGGCTACGCTTTATGTCATTTGGCGTGTGCTGTGACTGCTATGATGGGGACTTCAATTTCTTTGTTTGGATCCTTCAATGTGATGAGATGTTAATTTGGATGATCCCAATGTTGGCGGTTGCGCAATTATGAATTTTAATTCATTTGCTGCGATACCGGGGCCTTCGACTAACTACAACTATGACTAGAAATTAGATTTTAAAAAAAAATAATAAAGTACCCCCGTCACTCCAAGTGGCGTATAGGGAAATGTGGTGTTAGTGACCCTATATTTTACAGACCTTCAGCACATGATTTTTGGGGTAATGTGGCCAGTATTACGCCCGTGCTGCTTTACTTTCCCAGAAAAAAATCCGGTACCCATTTAAGGCTGGGTGAACCCGGAAGCCGTCGGTTGGGATCGAACCCTACCCCTTGTCCGTGGTTGTCCAGTTCACTAACCACTGAGCTATCGCGGCTCCCCAGAAATTAGATATGATCACCTATAATTTTTAACAAATTCAAACATCCACAATTTTTATATTTGTTGTAATCTCTTTAATCGATTATTGCAGAATTAACAAACATGCGCTTCTACTCTAAATTGTTATAGTTTAAGTTTTCGAAGTGTTCTATTGATTGTTTTCTTTTTTTTTACGTATTATCTCCCTTTAGATGTTACGGTCTTCAAGATCTGTTTTAGCATCACTTCAGGTATATGAACAGGTGGAAGGGGACACATTCGTTATCCCAGGCAGCAGAAGAAATTGTGCCTGAGGATGAGACACGTTTGCTTACACACGGTGTCTTCCTCAGCACAGGGTGTCTTAAGACAGTCGAAGTAAGTTGCCTGGCGTATCACCAAACCTGTTTGTCAAATGAAAAATGTCAAATAAATAGTTATTTTGTAATAGGCCTATACAAGCAGAACAGGAGATAGCAACTGTAACATGTAAAATAATAGTTGTAATTATTACAACAGTTTAGCTTTTATTATTGTTATTATTATTGTTAATGTGATATTACTTGTAGTAGTAGTAGTAGTAGTATTAGTAGTAGTAGTAGTAGTAGTAGTAGTAGTAGCAGTAGTAGTAGTAGTAGTAGTAGTAGTAGTAGCAATAGTATTAGTAGCAGTAGTAGTAGTAGTAGCAATAGTATTAGTAGCAGTATGTATTGTGGTAGGTATAACGCCCGTGCCGCTTTACTTTCCCAGAAAAAAAATTCAGTACCCATTTAAGGCTGGGTGAACCCGGAAGCCGTCAATCAGGATCGAACCCGACCTCTTGTCCTTTGTAGTCCAGTTCAGTAGAGGTGGGAGCCGCGATAGCTCAGTGGTTAGTAAACTGGACTACAAAGGACAAGAGGTAGGGTTCGATCCTAACCGACGGCTTCCGGGTTCACCCAGCCTTAAATGGGTACCGGATTTTTTTCTGGGAAAGTAAAGCGGCACGGGCGTAATACCGACCACATTACTCCAAATATCATGTGCCGAAGGTCTGTAAAATTTATGCCATATTCCTAACACCATATTCCCTATACGCCACTTGGCGTGACGGGGACTCTTTACTTTTTTCAGTAGATGTAGTAGCAGAAGTAAAAACAGCAGTAGTTGTAGCAATGGTTGTAGTAGTAGTGGTGGTATTAGTAGTGGTAGTAGTAGTGGTAGTAGTACTAAAAGTAGTAGTTGTTGTTGTTGTACCAATAGTATTGTAGGGGAAAAGGAAAAACACGACATGATATAATTTAAATAGTTTTTTGAAGTAAAAAAGGAACACAATTGCTGTAGACTTAAAATGATGCAGTATCAAATGCAGTTACAGTGACTACTATTTCTAGAATATTAAATACTACATTCGCAAAAGTTGCTGATTTCTTTTGCGCCGACAAGGCTCCAGGGTTCACCTAGTGTCTAAAAATGTGAACAAGAGATTGTCTCAGGAAAGTAAAGACCGCCTGTCTTGAAACAAACCAGATTACCAACAAATGTACTGTGGTTATGGAAGAATATGGTCACTGGCATCATATTCCCATTTGCCTAGCGAGGCCTGGATGGATCTTTACTTTTACTTTTATTTACTTACTATTGCAAACACTATCACGACCATTTCCACCAACACTGCCACTACCACCACCACCACCACTAATACTACTACCACTACTGCTACTAATACCACAACTACAACCACCACCACTACTACTACTACTACTACTACTACTACTACTACCACTACTGTAACTACTATCACTACTGCTTTCACTACCACATTTACTACTACCACTGCTACTGCTACTACCACTACTACTACTACCATTGCTACTACTACCACTACTGCTACTATTACTATTACTACTACTATAACTGCTCATACCACCACTACTACTATTACTACTACTATAACTGCTACTACTACTACTACCACCACCACCACTACTACTAAACTACTATAACTGCTACTATTACCACCACTACAAAAAAAAGTACTGTAACTGCTACCACTACCATTACTACTACTATAACTACTACCATTACTACTACTGTAACTACTACTACTACTACTATAACTACTGTAACTGCTACTACTACCCCCACTACTACTAATACAACTATAAGTACTATAATTGCTACTACAACCATCTCTACTACAAGTACTATAACTGCTACTACTACAACTGCTACTACAAAATATTATTACTATTTCATCTCTTCTTCCTCGTGGTCTTCCTACCACCTTCTTTCACATTTTCGTTTAACAAACAGCAGATACACACTTTGCGTTTTGAACATTTCTTTCTAAATTATGGATTATATATGAATATCAAAAGGACTCAAAATCAAAAATCGTGATGATCATAAAACATCGTCCCAAATTATCATGATCATGAAATCATCATGAAAGATCATGAAATATCGTCCAAAATTGTGCTAATCATAAAACATGGTACAAAATTGTGCTGATCATGAACAATCGTTCAAAATTGTGCTGATCATGAAATATCGTCCAAAATTGTGCTGATCATGAAATATCGTCCAAAATTGGGCTGATCATAAAAAATGGTCCAAAATTGTGCTGATCATGAGATATCGTCCAAAATTGTGCTGATCATAAAACATGGTCCAAAATTGTGCTGATCATGAACAATCGTTCAAAATTGTGATGGTCATGAAATATCGTCCAAAATTGTGCTGATCATAAAACATGGTCCTAAATTGTGCTGATCATGAACAATCGTTCCAAATTGTGATGGTCATGAAATATCGTTCAAAATTGTGCTGATCATAAAACATGGTCCAAAATTGTGCTGATCATGAACAATCGTTCAAAATTGTGCTGATCATGAAATATGGTCCAAAATTGTGCTGATCATAAAACATGGTCCAAAATTGTGCTGATCATGAAATATCGTCCAAAATTGTGATGGTCATGAAATATCGTCCAAAATTGTGATGGTCATGAAATATCGTCCAAAATTGTGCTGATCATGAAATATCGTCCAAAATTGTGATGGTCATGAAATATCGTCCAAAATTGTGCTGATCATAAAACATGGTCCAAAATTGTGCTGATCATAAAACATGGTCCAAAATTGTGCTGATCATAAAACATGGTCCAAAATTGTGCTGATCATAAAACATGGTCCAAAATTGTGCTGATCATGAAATATCGTCCAAAATTGTGCTGATCATGAAATATCGTCCAAAATTGTGATGGTCATGAAATATCGTCCAAAATTGTGCTGATCATAAAACATGGTCCAAAATTGTGCTGATCATAAAACATGGTCCAAAATTGTGCTGATCATAAAACATGGTCCAAAATTGTGCTGATCATGAAATATCGTCCAAAATTGTGCTGATCATGAAATATCGTCCAAAATTGTGATGGTCATGAAATATTGTCCAAAATTGTGATGGTCATGAAATATCGTCCAAAATTGTGCTGATCATGAAATATCGTCCAAAATTGTGCTGATCATGAAATATCGTCCAAAATTGTGATGATCGTAAAAAATAAAATTAAAAAAATGGACACTAGTACAATATTCGTTATACCTTACAAGGGGTGATGATGTTTTTTTTGCTTTATATTTTGCACGTGCCTTTTAGGCCTATTCTAAGCTTTACTATTTTAACTCTTTATATCGACCATACATGTGTGTAGTGGCTGTGTCTTATCATCAATAACTTTCTTTTGGTAGAAATAGTATTATTTTTATTCATTCGTTTTTAGTGTTCCAACTGCGCACGTTGAAAATTTGCCATAATCAAACCATGAACAAAATCAAATGCGTAATAAAAAGTAATCTCTTTTCAAAGTGAATACCCGCTATTGTTTTGTTGACTGCAAGACCTCATGGTGTATTCACCATGGTGATTATATGAAAGACTGCGATCGAATTTCTCTCAAATATTTTAGTCCACCCTATCTCTCGTTGATTTAGTGAAGAGCGATCAGTTTTCACATTCCTGTGTTTAATGAAAACGCATTACGGCCATTTGTTGGGATTAACGTGTGCACTGGACTCGGGAAATCACTGTGAGACTGATCAAGATCGTAATGTTTTTGAGCCGTCATGGGCCATTTAATGTCTGTATGAATCATTCTGCACTTTAGGACGACATCTGCAATGATTATAGTTTTCATGGTCTTTTGTGACTTAAAAATATTGAATGTGAAAAACTTTGATCAAATCAATCGTTCTTTAATTTATGTATCTGTTCGTGTCACCCAAAGTCGTGTTCCCAATAACGTAGGTGGAATCAATTCAATTCCCAGAGCGGGTTCAATATGTTTCTTTATTTTTTTCTTTATTTTTGTTGTTGTTAAGTCAAACGAAAGCTTTGAATCTAATTTCACGTGCAACAACACCAGGGCGCAGAAATGTGATTTTCCAACCCACAGATGGCGCGCTCCTCTTCCAATTAAAAAAAAAAAAAGGCAGCAGAAATTAGCATGATTTGTCCCTCTGGAGGAATTGTTTGTGTGTGATTCCATACTATAAAATGAAGGAAGAAAGAACCTCGTCAAGCCCTGCAGCCTATATGGAACACGATGTTAGTGTCCAAATTTTATTTCTTCACTATAGACACATTTTTTCACATTGTGGTCAGCACAACGCCAGCACAATTTCTTTAAAAAAAATTAGATACCAATTTAAAATGGGTACAAAGTTAGAAGCTATCTCGTCCTCATTAGACCGGTTTACTAACATTGACAAAATAAAGATAACATGTTATGTCGCAGCTATTTTAATTAACATAGTTTTATATTTATGTTACCATGCTACCACCAGCTATGGAAGCTCCGTACGGTAGCATATATTTGTGGATATTTCCAGTTTGCTAACCACAGCTTTACTGCCACTCCCGTAGGTACAATGCATATGCAGAAAATAGGAGAGGGAGGAGAGAGAGAGAGAGAGTTCTGGATAAGCGGAAGTATTTTGTGTGCAGTATCAAGATAAATCTACAACATCAATAAATGATAATAATGTACTTTGTTAGAAGACAGGAAGCTAAACGATTTGTTTTATCGACGCCCGAAATGTTAGAAGAAGAAGAGGGAAATGAAGATGAAGATAAAGAAGAAGAAGAAAAAAAGAAAATGAAAAAGTAGAAAGAGGAGGAAGAACAGAGAAAAGAAGAAGAAGAAAATTAAAATTACAAATGAGCAGAATGCACATAAAATTAAATAAAATTGTAAAATAACTTTAAAAATATACAATATTTATTCTACATACGCAATGTCTCTCTAAGAGCTTACATAAACATAAATTGCAGGTTATATGAACAAAAACATACCTTCTCCGTGCATGAAGCATGCACACCAAATTGCTAAGAAAGCAAACACCAGAAGATATTTCATTTTGAGAGTTGTTCAAATTTTTTTCCTTTAATTTTCATGCAAAATAAATCTACATAAAGCTTTCTAATCTCCTGGCATAGGACTTTAGTACTATGTTTTAACAAACTTTGTCCTAAAAAAATACATGCTCAAGAATAACTGAAGACATATGGTCATCTCTCAAGACACAGTTTTGTCAAGAACAGTTGTACTCACATATGATGAGTTTGCATAATCGAGCATTCCGGTTTAATCTAGACATGTTTTATTGTCCTCTTAGATATGAAAGAACGCATTTGTTACGTCATTTGTGATTTTTAAAATGCGTGGCAGTGTTGTGCTACCAATGCCAGACACGGAGTATAGACTAAGAACAATAAGAAAAATAGCTATAGTCGAAATGAAATATGTTAGTGAAATAGGTTAGTCGAATACACAAAACAGCTTGAGAGATAAGATCAGAAATGAAGAACTGTGGAAAAAAAAGTTAGGAATAATTCCTGTAAAAGAATCTATAAAGAAACAACAGATACAATACTTTGGCCACGTGATAAGACAGAAAAACTAAATCACAACTAACCTTTAATAAACGTTACGAGAACACGAGACTCAAGGGCCGACCAGAAAAAGATGCATTGATGAAAGATTAGGAACACTAGGAAACATAACAGCAGCAGAGGCGAACAGAAGAGCAAAAGACCGCAAATTATATATCCCCTCGACGCTGAAAGGCAGATGAGGAAGGAAAGATGAAGAAGAAGTGACCTTCCAGGCATGTCGTAAGAGGCGACTAAGGAGGTTGATCGATGACTTGACAAGCTGTCATTGTAAAAACTATTGTTATGGAAACCGAGCTATAGATTTTAGAAGCAGTGATCTCTGCAATATGTGCCACTTTGGCACGCAAGGTTTCTGTTTTTGAGATTGTGGTTCTGCCCTATGTGCCGTCTTCGGCTCGAAAGGACAGTAGATATTTACTAAAGAAAGTCGGTGACGTTTTGGTATGTTTGCACTCGCCTGACAACCTGAAGGTTTGTGGCTTAAAACCCTAGATTAGGATACCTATATGCAACTGTTCTTTGTCACGACACTTCAAGATCTTTCATACTGAACTGAATGGACAATAACCGTCGTTGTAAAACAACAATACATTTTAGTCACATCTATCTGGCGCTGAACGATATTTACATGTATATATGGAACAGGCAAATAATTGCAATGCTGCGGTAAAGCTGGTAGCAAGGAGCCAGTAGTGGGGTGTGATAAACACTCCGAGGTATGGTGACAGCTTTACAAGGAAGGAACACAATACTGACGTTTCGGACTGTGGCATCCCAATGATTTCCATCACGCAGGACAGACCAGTCGTTCAGCTAAGTCATTTTTCTATACTATATATATTGTTTTTAAAAATACGTTTATAGATATATTATTTACTTTTTTTTCTATTTACGTTTCACTCTTTAGTTTCGAGCTCCTCCTCATTTTCTAATCTTATGATTTTATATATCTCTACACCCATCCTACCTCCCCTCATGTAGCACATATCTCTCTCACTTTCTCTCTCTTTTCTTATCTTACCATCTGACTTCTCCTCTCTCTGTCCACCTCTCCCTATACTTGAACATCCAATATGTAGTTATAAATAATTGTACTTCAACGTTTGTTGACGTTGTCCCTGTATTCTGAAGAAGGCCACAGGCCGAAACTTCAGTATTGTGTTGTGTTCCTTCATTGTAGAGCTGTCACCATACCTTGGTGTTTATCACACCCCACTACTGGCTCCTTTACATGTGTATAACACAGTCTGGACCTCGTATCTCCACACATAAAAATAACAGTCTTCATAAAACAGCAATGATATTATTCATTATCAAACTGAAGCGGAATAACATATGTTGATCTTCTAAATGAATCAGACATTGACTCCATACATAAAATAATATTCTTCATTAAACAGCAATGTAGACTCTTCAAACGGACTTATGCATTGTGTCTCCACACATGAAAATAACAGTCTTCTAAACAGCAATGATATTAACTAGAGAGAGATTTCCCTATCTGCTAGCTTTTTATACCTCCCCTAATTACACCCCCACGCTCCTTCGCTGGTCCAATCAGCTTCGCTCCTCCACATTCCTTTGTCTCCCATTTGCCCAACAAATACGTCCCAGCCTTTTTTCCCCTGAACATTCCAGACCGCTCTACCTTGAACCTTCAACCTTGGACATATTCATGGACCTATTTCTAACGTGATTTATTCGTCGATTCATGCTCTGCAGGCTTTCCTCGTTTCCTCTTTATTATAGACCTCATAGCCGGTATACTATTATAAAAATCTCCCAATTTACGATACTGTAGTAAAAATCACTACCATTTAAATGCAGCACTAAGTTTTCTAAAATAGTATTCTCTTTGAACTTTCGACACACAACCGTGTATTCACACTAGGAAAAACACGAGGACTCGAAATTCCTGACCCAGGTTGATTTCTGACCTGAATTTCACCTCATGGATCTGACGTGTTACAATGTCTATCAGTATGGTCGCTGTAAGTCCGTCAGTATGTTCGGGTACCTCATCCCCTGTGTTTCCAGAGTCAAAAGGGGTTGTTTGATGTCTGCCGTCTCAGAAGAAAGAAAAAAAGAAAAATGGCCAGTTGCTTGAAAATTTGCGATTTTTTTCGCATGAAACGATGTATATCACGATCAACACTCAGGAGGCACCGAATATGGTAATTAGGTAGATACAGAGTGGGTTAGGGGGTGGGGGGTGTGTAATGTCTGAACTAGGCAAAATGTCAAATTTTGAGGAATTTGTGCTTTGATGGGTAACTTTTACGGTATCGTTATCTATAAATCAAAGTTGAGGTACACATTTTTCCTGGTCTAAGCTAAAAACCTCTCGGGGTCCACGCAACCTCTTTAAAAGGGTGCCCGAGATATTCTCAAAGAAGGATAGGCCACGGGGAGGAAGGGAACTGACCATTTAACTTCATGAAGCTGAGAGCTTGTAAATGAAGGCACTAACAATTATCCAACGGCAATTATTATTGGACTGCCCTTACCTGGCCTATTTACTTCAATGTACGTACGAGTATAGGTGAAACATAATGCATCTCAGAAATGCTATCTTTATTTTAAGTGAAGAAAGTCACACCTTGCGAAGAAAGAACTACATTATACTTCTTCTTCTTTTTTCTTCATTCCTCCTTATTTGTCTTTCAGCGTTAAGGTGAGATATAATTTGCGGTCTTTTGCTTTTCTGTTCGCCTCTGCTGCTGTTATGTTTCCTAGTGTTTCTAATATTCCGTCAATCCATCATTTTCGTGGTCGGCCCTTGGGTCTGGTGTTCTTGCAATGTTTATTGAAGGCTCGCTGTGCTGTGTTTTGATCTTTCTGCCTTGTCATATGGCCAAACCATTTTATCTGTTTGTTTCTTTATATATTCTATGGCGGGGACTATTCCTAGCTTTTTTCTCGGTTCTTCATTTTTTATCTTATCTCTCAGGCTGTTTCCTGCCATTCACCTAACACATTTCATCTCTCAGTCAAGTTATTTTTCTTATTGTTCTTGTATCTACGGTCCAGGTCTGGCATTGGTAGCACAACGTTGGGATGAAGATTGTATTGTAGAGTGCCCGTTTTGCTTGTAGAGTTATTTCCTTGTTGAACAATTAGTAGTGATGCGTCGATGATAGGAAGTTAGTGCATCGAAGTTGAAACCATCTTCAGTACTTTTGCTACTGTGTTTCGGCGGCGCTGCACATTTGGGGCAGAGGGTGGGTAGGAAATGTAAGTACTATGGAGCTGTCCGATGTGCAACGAAGATCATCTGCCAACTAAACTAAACATTAAATCTTCAATATATCTTAAAATACATCTTCTTTATTATAGACAAATACAATAAATAAGAAAAATTAAAATAATGAACATATAAAAGAACACGGTGAAATAACAAAAACGATATATCTCCTTGAACGCAAATATTACCAAATTTAACACAACAAAACACCCATCTTCACAAACACAATCCTAGCTCGTTAAACAAAACAAAAAAATTAATACATCATACCGCAATGCAAAATGAAAACAGAAAACTGTAACATTATGCCCCAACTTTTATTAACATTTGGCTGTACACTTTATCTTTACTATTTTTTACGAGAACAAGACAAATTCTGCGATATTAGATTTTACTTGAAATAACATGCACATGTTCAGCTTTTTTAATTTCTTTGTTTACAAAATGTGGGGAAAAAACAAAGAAAAGACATTTCTATCAATGAAATAAATCGGGCGCAAAATGGCAGGAATACATCATTTATCCCAAACAGCACAGAATTTTCTGAAGATCTCCGCGCAGGCTGTAGTGCACACGGTGTCATCGGCAGCACAGGGCGTGTTCATGCAATCCTGCAGAGTTTTCTCCCAAATAGCTGTACCTGTATACCAAACGAGAAATTACAGACAATTAGACCAATGCAGTGAAAAATGCAAATCGTTCAAATTATTTTGAATTTCATCATAAATAACTTTTTACTAAAACAACAATGAGACACACATACACACCCACATATATATATATATATATATATATATATCATGTCGATGCTCAGATGTCGAAGACTATGATGAATGGGCCATGACCAGCGAATGGAAGAGAAACGCATCCCCAAGCAAATATTATATGGTGAACTAATACACGGTAAAAGCCAAATAGGCAGACCTAAACTACAATATAGAGATATGTGTAAATCATCTCTGAATGACTTCATTTGTGAAAATGACTGGGAACATCTGGCAAGTGATCGCACATCATGGAGAGTATGCATAAGGAATGGTATAACATCATTTGAGACTGTGCTTAGGCAAAACTTAGAAAAGAAAAGACTCATGAAAAAGGATGGAAAACCCTGTGGATCAGTGGGCCTGACTTGTTCATTCTCTGGCCGTGTGTGTTTGTCAAACATTGGTAGAATTAGCCACGAGAGAAGCTGTTCGACAAAAACAAAACCTTAAAAAAAATGCACAATAGCCTCTATACGACGAAAAGGACTTTATAATATATATATATATATACACATATAATGTTACAAATTACCTCCCTGGGAACTACTCATTTTTGTAAAGCGCAGATCTAGAATGTACGAAAAACAATATTACTAGAAAGTTTATAAATGACAAACTATAATATGACGTTATTAAGGACGGTCATTTATAACCGGAACACATAATAGATAATATGAAGAGGAAGAATTGAGGCGTTACACTACGCCCTTCACTGGCGTTCTTCGAAGACCGTCGTTGAGATCGGTGATCTGCCTCGCTCGCACGCCTTCCCAGCCAACAACCTCGGATGTAACAATGTCTGTGACCGTGTTGCTGTCATGTGCTCAAGGTACACCGGATCGTACTTCGTCTTGTGAACTGGACCATTCTGCACCTGATTCTGGATTCTTTAACTTGCTGTGCCCGCGACAACTTACAGCTTCGATTTGACCACCATGGCATGTAAATACGACTTGATGGAATTAAAGGTACTACTGCACACTGAAGTCTTTCGTTAAAATGTCACAACAACTTTATTAACCAACTTTAACAACTCCAGAGTATTCACACCATATACACAGCCAGCGGGTATACATTTCCCCTCGGCTATTCACATGTATGGATCAGGAAATCACAACTTCTACTTGACGATCACACATCATGTTGATACACTCTCTCTCTCTCTCTGCTAAACTCATAGTTCTCTTAACCACATGTGTACTTGACTTATAACTTCCTGACTTAACTATCTCTATTAAGGATTCACAGCTTCTTCAGTACAAGAGAGATTCTCTTCTAACTAGTCGTTAAATATCTCTATTACTAACTATGCTGAGCTTGAGCTCACTGTCACTAACGGCTAATCCTAACGGCGTAGCCGACCGTACACCTCCCTACATGAAACAATGATCTGGAGAGCCCTTTCTAACATCGTTTCTCTGCTTAAATCACTTGTCCACTAACCAATCAAAATCACTCGTCCATACCAACCAATCAAAATCACTCGTCCACCAACCAATAAAAATCACTCGTCCACCAACCAATCAAAATCACTCGTCCACACCAACTAATCAAAATCACTTCCCTTACTCTCCCCTCCAATAGATTTCACGTCAATTACTCAATTCCCCTGTTTACTACTATTATCAGTCAAGAGAATCTTGTCCTTCTGTATGAGCACAATTGTACCCTGACTTTCCCGTGACTGTCCCCCGTATTATGTTTCCCCACTTTCTTCAACCATCCCCCACTCTCCGTCTCTCATTACATTTTCATATTCGCTGCTACAAAACAGACTCTTTTATCATTGTATCATCCATTTCATCCATTTTGATCGTGTTTCGATATTCTGATTGTTCACGATGAATGATGATATCGTATGGCGGGGAACAGATGGCTGTCTTCACTTTCTGTACAGTTTCGCCTTATGTCTTTTGGTGTGTGCTGAGACTGCTATAATGGGGACTGCGACTACCTTTCTTTGTCTGGGAGATGAGATATTAATTCTGATGATTCCACTGGCACGGACGTGGGGCAATTATGGATTTTAATTCGTTTGCAGTGATACCGGGGCCTTCCATAACCATCATCCATTTCATTGTTAGAACTACAGTTTCTCATCGACAAGTCCTGCGATTTGCATAAGCCTTGGTTCTACATAAATTTAGTTCTCGGAGCACAACTTGGAAATCCAAATTCTCAAACACAGCGACATACATTTTAAAAAGAAAAAGATGGATCACTTTTGTATACGTTACCAAAACACAACGATCGAAAAGGGGGCTCCCGATGCAATAAAGAGACAAGCTCAATGCAGCGGTCTTTGATGTGTTTGAAGGATTACATGCTCGTAAAATACTGGCGTGGTGGCGATAGACTTAGAAGATGTTTCAACAAAGTATCCTTTGACTATCTCATGCACATGCTAGTGGAGCTTGAGGCACATCCTCTGATTATAAGGTGGATTGTGACGTCATTGTTGCAAAGAAAGGTGGCTCTCAGATGCGGCAGCTGGTCATTTTAGTTGATAAACATTTGTCCAGGACTACGTCAAGGCTCTCCACTGTCACTAATCTTTTCAATGTGTACACTGTCATGGATACTGATCAACAACTGGATGGAAAGGGGAGAACACTTCGCGGATGATATTTGGATGTATTGACATGGCAGAGACAGAAATGAGATCAGTAAGTCTCTGCAAAGCGAAATTGATGGCATCACTTCATAATGTAACAGTTCCAAAGCACATGTCAATATTAGTAATTCTACGCTAACACGGTTCTCTCTTAACAATCAAATTGTTAACACATACCTACCAATTATAAAAGTACGTGGCGAGGAGGTGAGTAGAACAACATGGTGACATATTTAGGAGTGATTTTTGATCGTAGCTTGTGCTTCAAAGTATTCATTGACCATATGTTTTCTAAATCTCGCAAGGGATTGTCGTCGATGGGAGCCATGTCAGCTACTGGCATCGAACAACGTTTGTTGTTTTTTCCTGTATCGTAGACTAGTCCTCTCGTTCATTGAATACGCCACAGCTGTCCTTACTTTTAGTAAGCTCATATACATAAACTCTAAAAGAGTGCAAGATGAAGCGACGCGCATTATTTTGGGCTCCCCTTCATGCATGGCAATGCGTATTCTATTAGATGTTCCCACTATCGAGAACAGAATCATGATACTAAGAGCATATGTATACGTAAAATTAAGCACTCACCAGGAACATCTACTGTATGAGAAAATGAGTGAAGTTAAGGGCAAAAGGTTCAGGAGAGCTAAATCACGGAGAGCTGAGGATGTTATCAAATCGATCTGCGAGCTATCTAATGTTATTCCTGGGATAGAATGGGTACCTGTTTCTTCATAACTTAAAACCATCTTCTCTGCCATTGGCACATTAGACAGAGGATGCAGAGAACAGAATCCGATTGCTGGTGGAATCAGAAGTGGATACCCTCATTTGTGAAAACCTCAGTGAGATGGACGTGCTAGTCTACACAGTTGGCTCTGTGGTACACCATCAACGGAGAGCTTGGGCATTCTCTGCCAGATCCAATGACAGAACTAGTTACGAGGATGTCACGAGCGTACACAATGACGACCTGTAGTTTAACGATGGGAATAACGACAGTGACGAAGACTTTTGATTGACTGGAGACTCAAGAGTGTGCTCGTGTGTGTGTGTGTGTGTATGTTTGTGTTTGTGTGTTTAGTGATTCAGTGAACATGATCCGCAAAGTAGAGTCAGATATAGTTTGTCGTCAACGGTTGGGATCAATACATAGTTCCACGATCTGCAGTATCACGTTATATATGACTCGGGTCATGCTGGTGTTGATGGCAACGACAAAGCAGACTGACTGGCTGGTTCGACAACATTAGCTGGTGGACAGCCAATGATTCAGGCAGATATAATTAACAATCTACGAGAGATTGGCAGAGCCAAGGAATTTGACAAAAGTACAAATGCATGGCTATCTAGAAGACTGTGCGAAATTACAGTGAAGCCCGGCGTTGCCTGAACAGAATGATATTCTGAACGAATTAGAGGATTTGTCAACCAACATCGAACCGGCACAGTTAGTCGATGAGTACTGATGAACAGTTTGAGGAGAAGATCGAATCACCTATGTATGTGTCCGGAGTACTGTGTTGATGATCCTAATGTAACTTAAAATAGCATAACATAACGATGATTACTGATTAAGGAAAACAGAAAATTAACATAATTAAAATAGTAGAGATAATTACAGACTAACGAAGACAGAATATAAAAATAATTAAAATGAAATTAATGGCTACTAACTAAAGAAGACAAAGCATTAACAGGAGGAAAGGAGATTAACAATTAAATCAAGCGGACCAAGTAGTAGCGGAACAACTAAATAAAGCAGATGAATTAAATAATCTAGGTACTCTTGTGCAATATATTGCTACAAACATGTAGCGGAAATAGACTCAAGAAACAGCAAAGTATGGCAGACTATTGGTTCAACGGTACCATTACTGAAAACAAAGACACAATATAATTTTTTAACCAGAAAACATAAGCACATTTTTCATCCGAATGTTAGGCTGTCAATGTGATATTTAGACACCAGCTTCTAGTTCAATCAGAAAGATAACATCACTGAAATTGTTTGAATCTAGACGCATGAAGTGAGTCAACGTGAGTGACACATTCGGAAGATAAGAACAAAGAAGTCATGTAGAGATCACCGTCAGAGTTGTATAAATTAAGAAGCATGAAGTTAATTAATTTTTTTTTCAAACTGGACAGACAGAAACAACTAAAAACATTATATTTTCCTATAAACGCATTTGGTCAGGTCAGGTAATTTTACCTGCTACTGTATGCAGTAAACAGTACAACCTGTGGCTGTCATGCTGCCTTGCAGGTAAGCTCGGGAGAGTAAAAGGCTAAGGGAGGGTACCCCGAAGTAAAACAACCCCACTGCCTTGTGGGTGAGACTTTTTAGTCAAAGGCTAGCGGAGCCAACCGTAAACGAACCGACGGAAGGCAACAGAAAACCACCGTTATAACTTCTTTGTACAGTCATGAATCGCCATACAGCTTAAGTGAATGGCTTGGCAGAAGGTCAACAACAGAAACGATAAATAGCTGCCGAGATCGAAAGTTGTGGAGAGACATGATCACCTACGCCAGTAGGAACGGTACTTGATGATGATGATGATAAACAAAAAAAAAAAAAAAAAAATAACGATAAATACAATCTGAATTTGACAGACGGCGATGCAAATCAAACAGCACAAAACAGCAAACTATTTTTCATTTCAACGCTGAAGGACAATCTAAGATAGAAGAAAGAAGAAGAATCTAAAAATGATAGGGGACAAGAAACATACCTTCTCCGATCATGGCGCAATGACACCATATTGCCAGCAAAACAAGCACCAAGAAATACTTCATTTTGAGAGCTTAGTTTCTTGAAGTTTAAAACCAAATTAAATTCTCCGTCTGTTGTTGGTTCAAGTCTATTCTGTTAGTGCATCATAATCTACGAACTTTGGTCTTCAAAATAGCATGTCATAGATTGTTGAAAACACATGGTCAGCTCTCAGGACACATTTTTAGCAGTTTTATCTGTAAGAATTGATCTTTCTAGCCACATTAAAATATCTATGAGAATTGATCTCACTAGCCACAATAAAGTATCTGTAAGAATTTATCTTTCTAGCCACAATAACTATCTGTAAGAATTTATCTTTCTAGCCACATTAAAGTATCTATGAAAATTGATCTTTCCAGCCACAATAAAGTATCTATGAGAATTGATCTTTCTAGCCACATTAAAGTATCTATGAAAATTGATCTTTCTAGCCACAATAAAGTATCTACGAGAGTTGATCTTTCTAGCCACAATAAAGTATCTATGAGAATTTATCTTTCTAGCCACAATAAAGTATCTGTAAGAATTTATCTTTCTAGCCACAATAAAAAATCTGTAAGAATTTATCTTTCTAGCCACATTAAAGTATCTATGAGAATTGAGCTTTCTAACCACAATAAAGTATCTACGAGAATTGATCTTTCTAGCTACAATAAAGTATCTACGAGAATTGATCTTTCTAGCCATAATAAAGTATCTACAAGAATTGATCTTTCTAGCCACAATAAAGTATCTAAGAGAATTTATCTTTCTAGCCACATTAAAGTATCTGTAAGAATTGAGCTTTCTAGCCACAATAAAGTATCTACGAGAATTGTATCGTTCTAGCCACAATAAAGTATCTATGAGAATTGATCTTTCTAGCCACAATAAAGTATCTGTAAGAATTGATCTTTCTAGCCACAATAAAGTATCTGTAAGAATTGATCTTTCTAGCCACATTAAAGTATCTATGAAAATTGAGCTTTCTAACTACAATAAAGTATCTACGAGAATTGATCTTTATAGCACATAAAGTATCTGTAAGAATTGATCTTTCTCGCTAGAATAAAGTATCTATCAGAATTGATCTTTCTAGCACATAAAGTATCTGTAAGAATTGATCTTTCTAGCCACAATAAAGTATCTGTAAGAATTGATCTTTCTAGCACAATAAAGTATCTATGAGAATTGATCTTTCTAGCCACAATAAAGTATCTATGAGAATTGATCTTTCTAGCCACAATAAAGTATCTGTAAGAATTGATCTTTCTAGCACAATAAAATATCTATCAGAATTGATCTTTCTAGCCCATAAAGTATCTGTAAGAATTTATCTTTCTAGCACAATAAAATATATATGAGAATTTATCTTTCTAGCCACAATTTATCTTTCTAGCACAATAAAGTATCTGTAAGAATTGATCTTTTAATCACAATAAAGTATCTGAAAGAATTTATCTTTCTGGGCAGAAAAAAATATGTCAGAATTGATCGTACTAGCGACAATAAAGTATCTGCCAGAATGTAACTTTCTACGCACAATAAAGTATCTGTAAGAATTTATCTTTTTGAGCGCAATAAAGTATCTGTAAGAATTTATCTTTTTGAGCGCAATAAAGTATCTGTAAGAATTTATCTTTTTGAGCGCAATACAGTATCTGTGAGAATTTATCTTTTTGAGCGCAATAAAGTATCTGTAAGAATTTATCTTTTTGAGCGCAATAAAGTATCTGTAAGAATTTATCTTTTTGAGTGCAATAAAGTATCTGTAAGAATTTATCGTTTTGAGCGCAATAAAGTATCTGTAAGAATTTATCTTTTTGAGTGCAATAAAGTATCTGTGAGAATTTATCTTTTTGAGCGCAATAAAGTATCTGTGAGAATTTATCTTTTTGAGCGCAATAAAGTATCTGTAAGAATTTATCTTTTTGAGTGCAATAAAGTATCTGTGAGAATTTATCTTCCTAGGCACAATAAAGTATATGTAAGAATTGATATTTATAGGCACAATAAAGTATCCATGAATTTATCTTTTCAGGCACGATAGAGTATTTTTAATAATGTATCTTTCCAGGCACGACAAAGTATCTATGAGAACTGATCTATACAGGCACAATAAAGTATCTAAGAATTTATCTTTCCATGCTCAAAAAAAGTATCTAAGAATGTGTCTTCCCAGGCACGATTATCACGATAAATTATCTATAATAATTTATCTATCTAGGAACAATAAAGTACCTAAGAATGTATCTTTCCATGCACAATACAGTGTCCATACGAATTTAAATTTCAAGGGACGATAAAGTATCTGTAAGAATGGATATGTCTCGGCAAAATAAAGTAGATATGAAGTGACTTCTTCTAAGCTAAACATGTTCACACTGCTATATTTATTTTCTGGGATCCAGCTCATTCAGTCTGGGATCTCAGATATTGTTATGGGATTTAGGTACACAGTTTCGTCGGGTGCTTGCGTAGAAGAAAAAGATGGAAACAGCAATATTTGACAATAGAAAGAAGGAAAAGAGTTCTTAAATGTTATGTAGAGCCAGTCTTAACATATGGATGTGAATCAGGGACAATAGGACAACAGACAAGAAAATCACTGGAGTCTGTAGAAATGTAGTTTTACAGAAGAATATTGAGAATACCATGGACAGCTAAGAAGAGTAATGAAAATGTACTGAAAGAGGTCAAAGCAAAAAGAGAACTAATTTCCAAAATTAGGAAGAAAAAATCATCATTTTTTGGTCACGTAATGAGAAGAGAACAACTGGAATATATTGTAACAACTGGAAAAATTGGGGTACGAAGAGATAGAGGGAAGCAAAGCGAAAAAGTACCAGACAGCTTAAGAGAATGGCTTGACAAAAGGTCAATAACTGAAATAATAAATAACTGTCGCGATCGAAAGTTGTGGAGAGACATGATCATCTACCCCAGCAGGCCCGGTACTTGATGATGATGATAATGAACGTAGAACTATTGGAAAGCACCAGACAGACAATAGTGGACAAAGAGACAAGACAAAGACGAAATAGTGCTGGATAGAACACACAATGCGAAAGCCAATTGAAAGTATAACATGACAAGCCTATTTGGTATCACCAGAGGTGAAGACGAATGGTCAGTTAAAAAAAAATAATATACGCTTGGAGAAGACAGATGGAAGTAGAGACGAAGAGTATGGGGAAAACATGGAAAGATCTTAAGAAAATGGCACCAAACAGAACGGCTTATAAAGTGTTTGTTGAAGCCAACTATGCTCCACACGGAGTTGGAAGAATAAAATGTTATCTTTGTCTCAGAGTTGCAGTTCGATATCTTCAAAATTCGTGTACGTTTCTCTACGTTGACCATATTTTTCTCCTAAAGTCGTCAATATAGATAGTCATAACTACAAATATCAAACATACAAAATATTACAAATTATTTGGGGGCGCGAGTTTTTTTTTTTTTTTTTACCTGATGAAGGCTTTTGCCGAAACGTTGTAGTTTGTCTTGCCTTTCTTTTAGTTTAGCCACTCCATACCATTTTATGTTTATTTTATGTGCAATATAGGTAGTCTAATTCATTATATTTTGTTCTCATTTCTGTTAGTTTGCAGTGACATAAACTGGTGGCGACTGTCTTCAATTTGTTGTACTGATGGTGTGTCATTCTGTTGTGGCTAGCTCAAAGATAGCGGATGATAACCGGATCTCTTCTGGCCAGAAAACAATATCCATTGTTAACTTTACATTCGGAATTATCTTACTTTTATTTTGCGCGGTAACGTCTTTGAATAATATTTTGGGATATGATCCACACATAATATTTATTCACCAAATTGGTCACTTCACATTTTTTTTTTAAATTTTCCCGCCGGTTTATGAACTAGACTATAAAGTGAAGGGCAGGCAGAGAATCTCGTGCACTAATGCCGTATCGCAATTTACAGCTAAGTAGCGATATTTGAGAGTCTCCTCTGAATACATCCACCATCATGGCAACATTTTTGGATCTGGTTCGCCGTCCTTCATCAATTCCACCAATCGTTTGTCCAGAAAAGTAGCCATTTTTCATGACACAAAATTGAGATGGCTTAGGGTCTCTGATTGGTTGATCATAACGTCCGCAGTCAATTATTAGTCGTCGATTCCGATTAGTTCAAAAGCTGCACATTAATCCAGACTATATATTTATTTAAATAAATTACATAATGTTGTAGAGAGTCAAGAAAATAATAACAGAATACTGAGACATGTGAAATAACCTTTGTCTCAAATCTGAAGCAATGTTTATCACACTGGGTCTCTCTCTTTTTTCTTCACCCTTAGACTCATTTGGGTGTCGAGTGAGATATGAAATTCTAGCTCGTGCCCTTCTGACAGCTTTCAGCCTCTATCAGTTGATGTTATAACGTTTCTCGGATGCTGTTAGTCCTTCCTATGCTGAATCTACCACTGGCTCTTCTGTAATCTTCTTTCGTAATGTTTTTTGCATGGTGTAGAATCTCTTGATATTCTTCCCTGATAGCAATTACATTTGTTACCTCTGTATGTAATTAAGAGTTGAGTTAGTTAGCTATTTAGTTAGCTAGTTAGCTATTTAGTTAGCTAGTTAGTTATTTAGTTAGCTAGTTAGTTATTTAGTTAGCTAGTTAGTTATTTAGTTAGCTAGTTAGTTATTTAGTTTGCTAGCTAGTTATTTAGTTTGCTAGCTAGTTATTTAGTTAGCTAGTTAGTTATTTAGTTAGCTAGTTAGTTATTTAGTTTGCTAGCTAGTTATTTAGTTTGCTAGCTAGTTATTTAGTTAGCTAGTTAGTTATTTAGTTAACTAGTTAGTTATTTAGTATGCTACGGGTCAGACTGCACTCTCCAATCTCCGGACAACTGTTTGAACGAAACCTGTGAACAGTTAATCGGGGCCTGCGTCTCGTAAGTCGATGATTCCCACGTTAAGAAGAGTCTGCCGACTACAACAAACCCAAGAATATGGATACCTTAATGTGTTTCTGTGCTGGACATGGTTCATTTCTTGGTGTTTTTCCGTGAAACCATGGCTCATATCTTGATGTGTTTCTGTGCTAGCCATGGCTCATATCTTGATGTATTTCTGTGCTAGCCATGGCTCATATCTTGATGTGTTTCTGTGCTAGCCATGGCTCATATCTTAGCTTGTGTGTGTGTGTGTGTGTGTGCTGGCCATGACTCATATCTTGGTGTGTGTCATGTTAGTCATATCTCATACCTTAGTGTGTCCGTGTTAATCATGTGTCATTTTTTTGTGTGTGCATGTTTGGGTTAGTGATATCCCATATCTTTGTGTGCATGTTTATGTTAGTCACATCTCATATCCTTGTGTGTGCATGGCTATGTTACTCACATCTCATATCTTTGTGTGTGCATGTCTATGTTGGTCATATCTCATATCTTTGTGTGCATGTCTATGTTAGGCATGTGTCATATCTTTGTGTGTGCATGTCTATGTCAGTCATATCTCATATCTTTATATGCATGTTTATGCTAGTCATGTGTCATTTATCTTGATGTGTGTCAGTGTTAGTCATGCCTCGTATCGCTGTGTGCATGTCTGTGTTGGTCACCTTTAGTGACTCGGGCAGATGGTGCTCGTAAACCTGGGAGGGCCGACCATCTAAGGGCAGAATCCCCCTACAGAAAAGATCATCTGCTGCCTTGCAGGAAGATTGGGAACAATCAAAGGCTAAGGAATGCAAACCTGAATAAAATGCTGGCTGAAATCGGATGCACTGGGCCACTGGCGCAGAACACAGTGCAACGTTTTAACGGGTTTTCAATCAGAGTGGATCTGGCAGATTCTAATTGTGATGTTCTATCTGTGGGGGCGATCAAAACACTTAACCTGACAGCTGACTTCATGTGAGAGTCTGGAATCCTACTCTGATTGAGTCCTGATCGCAGAGAGAGAGAGAGAGAGAGAGAGAGAGAGAGAGAGAGATTTAGTTTGCTAGTTAGTTATTTAGTTAGCTCGTTATTTAGTTTGCTAATTAGTTATTTAGTTAACTCGTTAGTTATTTAGTTAGCAAGTTAGTTATTTAGTTTGCTAGTTAGTTAGCAAGTTAGTTATTTAGTTAGCTAGTTAGTTAGTTAGCTCGTTAGTTATTTAGTTAGCTAGTTAGTTAGTTAGCTCGTTAGTTATTTAGTTAGTTAGTTAGCAATTTAGTTTGCTAGTTAGTTAGCTCGTTAGTTATTTAGTTAGCTAGTTAGTTAGTTAGCTCGTTAGTTATTTAGTTAGTTAGTTAGCAATTTAGTTTGCTAGTTAGTTAGCAAGTTAGTTATTTAGTTAGCTAGTTAGTTAGTTAGCTCGTTAGTTATTTAGTTAGTTAGTTAGCAATTTAGTTTGCTAGTTAGTTAGCAAGTTAGTTATTTAGTTAGCTAGTTAGCTCGTTAGTTATTTAGTTAGCAAGTTAGTTATTTAGTTAGCTAGTTAATTAGGAGCCAGTGATGGGGAGTGTTAGACACTCCAAGGTATGGTGACAGCTTTACAAATAGGGAACACAATACAATACTGACGTTTCGGCTAGTAGCCTTCTTCAGAAAACAAGGACAACAACAACAAACGATGAAGCACAATTATCTATATCTACATGTTAGATGATCAGGAGAATGGAGAGGTGGACATAAAAGAAGAGAAGAAAGTAGGTAAGTGAAGGAGCAGAGAGCAGTGGAAATGGTTCTAACTAAAGTACACAGAGATGGATGACGTTAAACAAACATAAAGTAGCAGCGATATCGATTGGTAGGGAACAGGCAAATAATTGCAATGCTGAGGAGCCAGTCACCATACCTTGGAGTGTCTAACACTCCCCATCACTGGCTCCTTGCTACCAGCTTTACCGCAGCATTGCAATTATTTGTCTGTTCCCTAGCTAGTTAATTAGCTCGTTAGTTATTTAGTTAGCTAGTAAACAATCGTCGGATTATCCTCATCACACATCGAACAGTCCTTATGCGCTCATATTTCCTCCCCCAGCAAATTCCGCAGTGAGAAAAAATACACTGGTTCACCGAAGACATATTAACAGATTTAACAATTAAAAAGGACTGGCTAATAAACACCATTTTACGTGCGAAATTAAAAACACTATGACTATGTCCAAGGACACAGTGGGCTTGAAAAAAAAAAAACAATAATGGAAAGCATGGTTCCTTGGCGACGCATTAGGGGCAGAGCAAGAAGAAAGTGGTTTAAAGATTTCAAGGAGACCTTGAACATGGCAACAGAAGTAGGAGATCTTGCTAGCGACAGAGATTCTTTCAGACGGACTGTGGTGAATGTAACATTCTGTGGGAGATCTGGCTAGAGACAGAGATTCTTTCAGACGGACTGTGGTGAATGTAACATTCTGTGGGAGATCTGGCTAGAGACAGATTCTTTCAGACGGACTGTGGTGAATGTAACATTCTGTGGGAGATCTGGCTAGAGACAGAGATTCTTTCAGACGGACTGTGGTGAATGAAACATTCTGTGGGAGATCTGGCTAGAGACAGATTCTTTCAGACGGACTGTGGTGAATGTAACATTCTGTGGGAGATCTGGCTAGAGACAGAGATTCTTTCAGACGGACTGTGGTGAATGAAACATTCTGTGGGAGATCTGGCTAGAGACAGATTCTTTCAGATGTGCTGTGGTGAATGTAACATTCTGTGGGAGATCTGGCTAGAGACAGAGATTCTTTCAGACGGACTGTGGTGAATGAAACATTCTGTGGGAGATCTGGCTAGAGACAGATTCTTTCAGATGTGCTGTGGTGATTGCAACATTCTGTGGGAGATCTGGCTAGAGTCAGAGATTCTTTCAGACGGATTGTGGTGAATGCAACATTCTGTGGGAGATCTGGCTAGAGACAGAGAATCTTTCAGACGGGCTGTGGTAAATGCAACAATTTGTGGGAGATCTGGCTAGAGGCAGAGATTCTTTCAGATGGACTGTGGTGAATGCAACGTTTTGCAAAGGACATGCAACTTGATGATGGTTCACAAGTCTATCCTCGATCTCCTCGTAGGTCTCATGTATCTAGGCAACATCCGTATAGTCTAACCTGAAGATCAGGAGAGTCAAACCAGGGCTGCAGATTCACGAACAGCATCAAAATCTATATAACCTCGCCCTTCGTTTCGAGCGTACGGTTAGGAATATACGATCGTCCACAATGATGAGGTTTCACACACAACATGGAAAAACCAACAACACTTGATTCACTCCAAAGAACACTGCCATTTCGCAAGAACACCGTGGCGACGGCGCAAAATCCTGAAAGCGACACTTTTAGAATTATTCAATATCCAATCCCTCTCTTTCTTATGTTATTTCTGATTCTGTCTCTTATGGTCACTCCAAGCGTTTTGTCAAGCACATCTCTATGGCACGCATCTTGGGTACTAACACCATAAATGGGAGATCGATGGTTATAGATGATTATGATATTTCTGGTGGAGCCGCGAAAGCTTATTGGTTAGTGAAATGGACTACAAAGGACAAGACATTGGGTTCGATCCTGATCGACGGCTCCGGGTTCACCCAGCCTTAAATGGGTATCGGATATTTTTCTGGGAAAGTAAAGCGGCGCGGGCGTAATACCGACAATAAAAAAAAGTAAAGTAAAGGTAAAGGTAAAGTACGAGACTTGAACCGGCGTCTTAGCACGCGAGTTTCCACCCATATGTGCTCGGCCGCCTATCCAGAAATGTTCGAAGATTTCTGTATAGTGTCGCCTCAAGCATCGAAACTCAGATGCGAAGCAACATTCTTCACCTTCCCAGGGTAATACCCTGGTACCCATTTTTGCCAACGGCTGGGTCGACCGTGGGGGTATTTTTGTTGTCCAACCACGAGTACAACTCACACTGCTCCCAGCGGGAATCAAACGCGGGTTGTCCGAACGTCGGTAGTCAAGTCGGGTGGTTTCCCAAACTCGGCTACCGAGGCAAAAAAGTAAAGTACCCCCGTTTACACCAAGTGGCGTGTAGAGAATATGGTGTTAGTGACCATAAATTTTACAGATCTTCGGCACATGATTTTTGGGGTAATTTGGTCGGTGTTACGCCCATGCCGTATTACTTTCCCAGAAAAAAAAAATCCGGTACCCATTAAAGGCTGGGTGCACCGGAGCCGTCGGTTGGGATCGAACCCTACCTCTTGTAATACCGACCACATTACCCCAAAAAATCATACGCAGGTCTATAAAAATTATTCTCACTAACACCATATTCCCTATGCGTCACTTGGCGTGATGGGGCACTTTATTTATGATATATCTGAATGAGTAATGATCGCAGAAGGAAAAACAACAATAATGCACATCAACTGTGATCAAGCAATTAGGGAAGATTGTGTTCTTGCCCTTCACCACACTAGACGTATGGTACACTACGTAATCGCACTGTTGGTGTATGACAAGAGTACATTTTAACCAGAAAAAAAATGATCTACTCACGTGAGATGCACTTCTGAGACTGCGATGAAATCAACTTCACAAGCTTTTACATTTCAAAATATATTTATTATCATCATGTGCAATACAGGCTGGCACAGACGATCATGTCCTACTACAATTAACTGTCCTCTGTGCATCGTTTCTATTATGTTATTGACTGTTTACAAAGATACTCTCTCTCTCTCTCTCTCTGCGATCAGGACTCAATCAGAGTAGGATTCCAGACTCTCACATGAAGTCAGCTGTCAGGTTAAGTGTGCTGCTCGCCCCCACTAGCAGAACATCACATTTAGAGTCTGCCAGATCCACTCAGAGATACGACACCAAACTATTTAGTATTTTCTCTTTTTGTCACCTATGATATCTCTTATTTCACAATCCCCTATATTTTTCCATTTGCAACCAAGTATTTAAACGATCCTCTTCTTAGGGCATGTTCGAAAAATGTCGATTGCATTTTTCTGATTTAATTTTTATTTAGGAGCTCTCTTTTTTTTGTGTGTGTTAGCCTTTTTGAAAATTTCCTTGTTATCAATTGGGGGGGGGGGGGGGCGGCGCTTAATGATGATATCAACAAAAGGATAAATGATGCCAGGACAACTTTAGCCCATCTGAACAAAGACGAGATCCATCCCATACAACACAAGAACCAAAAGGATGATATATGAGCTGTGTGTCACTTCTGTACTTTTTAAACAAAATGTGTTTGAATGTTGAAAAACAGCAGAAAAGAAAACATCCAGGCTGCTATCATTTCACACAACTTGCTTGAGAAATATTTTAGTCAAACAAATTCAATAACCAAAAACTGCTAAGTGATGATAATGATGAAGACATTGATAACAAGCTAATGATAGACCTGTGATGATGACATTGATAACAAGCTAATGATAGACCTGTGATGAAGACATTGATAACAAGCTAACGATAGACCAGTGATGAAGACATTGATAACAAGCTAATGATAGACCTATGATGAAGGCACTGATAACAAGCTAATGATAGACCTGTGATGAAGACACTGATAACAAACTAATGATAGACCTGTGATGAAGACACTGATAACAAACTAATGATAGACCTGTGATGAACACATTGATAACAAGTTAATGATAGACCTGTGATGAACACATTGATAACAAGCTAATGATAGACCTGTGATGAAGACATTGATAACAAGCTATGATAGACCTGTGATGAACACATTGATAACAAGCTAATGATAGACCAGTGATGAAGACATTGATAACAAGCTAATGATAGACCTGTGATGAAGACATTGATAACAAGCTAATGATAGACCTGGATAAGTCGTGTATTCAGAAGTGGTCCAGTAAAAAATCACAAGAACTGCCATGCAGTTGCCTTTGGAGGGAGAAGAAAAATCAAGGAAAACAGACAGACAGTACAGACCATACTTCTGACACATTGTAAAGGATGGTCACAAACTGCATAATGGGAAAGAACTTCAAATGTTGCTCCACAAAATGTTCAAATCAAAGCCTGCTTTGTTGGTCTGTCACCAAAATAAAAAGATAAATTTATTCGTGGACATCATTATTTATATCCAAGTCTGCATAAGAAAATAAAGAAAATAGAAATAAGAAATCTTCAAATGTGATTAACATACAATCATCATCTTTAATGTCTTTTTCAAATGAGTCATAGAGTCATATGTACATTATACCATAATAAATATACATACTCAGTAATTACACAATGAAATCATTGTTCAAATATTTTTTTTGTAACATATTAATAATGTAAGCAAAAATTGCAATCAAGAAGACAACCACACAAATTTTGTAATCAATGTAGCGTGAGCAATGTCCTCTTACCAGCACTTTGTTCAGGATACAGCTCTGTCAAGATACATGAACATTGAGAAGGTTCTGGTACAGTATGCTGATGATGTCTTGCTGGTTTTGCCTACTTTTTGGTGAGACACGATCCGTTCAACCTCAGACCAAGTCTTCTAGGTTACATTAGATCGCAACTGCCATCCAAAAATAAACGTGAAAATCACTTTTCATAAACTACTAATTGGAAATATGATACATTATCTCCTTTGAATGACTGATATGACTTTTGGCACTGTCTCATAGTAATTTGTGAGCTTCTCTGATGGACACAGAAAACTGATTACCCACTTCAGAAAATTAGTGCCAGAGACAGTTCTGTGGGGTAGTGGGATGAACTGGTATACACAACTGCTGGCTCTAATCTCAAAGTGGCATTATAGTTATAAACATAAAATTGTTTGGAGGAAAAGAGGCTGACCTAGAGAAACACTGAGAAGAACATTGATCAGAGAGGCAAAAGCAGCAGGAATTTGCTCCCTCAATGAGATCGAGTTGATTGCACAGAACAGAGACAAATGGTGAGATTTGATAAAAGATCTTTGCAAGGATTGAGACTACTAGAAAGAACATTTAGAAAAAGAGAAAGAGCATCTGGGTCTATGCCCTATGGGCCTGACAGCTCAAAAGGTCAATAGATAGATAGATAAAATTGTTTGTACATGTATGAATGAAGATGTCTCATTCAGTGCAAAGTCTCTCCAATTTAAATTTAAAAGACATCAACAAATTTGTTTTATGGAGTAGTCTATCTATCTATTGCCTTTTCAACCCAATGACCACAAATAGCACAGAAATTCTACACTTTCCATGTCCAATGATTTTGCTATTAAGTTTCAGATTTTGCACAGGACCTGTATTGTATCTCGTTACCTGCCCCTGTTCTTGACGAGCCTCTAAACCACGGCAAGAGAGCTGATGCAGACTGTTGTTTCTTCTCACTATAGCATTCCTCTAAGTCAGCCTCTTTTTCCTTTACCATGTTTCCCATTTCTGTTTTGATATACTTGTATTGTTTCCTCTCACCATAAGGCCAAATATACATATAATGGAGTGAAAAGTACCTTTTACTTACCTTTTCTTTTTTTAAACTCATTGTTGCTCTTATTATACAACAGACACCACTTCAATAGAAGCGAAGTGACTGTCATCACCGTCATGTGTCTGGGCTAGTGGCTCTGGCATCACACTGCCTTTAGGTCTTTGGTGCCCAGACTTTTGACACCTGTCGATTCCTTTCCCTGTTGATCATATACCAGTGGCGCCCTCTAGGCAGTTATGATCACATAAGTCAGGGAAGCTCTGGTTCTTTTATTGATTTTTGGGTAGGTACTTTAGGTACAGAAATGTGAAGTTAGTAACAATAAAGATATAACAAAATTCTTCACAAACACAAAATATTTCACCTTCTCTGAAAATACATAATGTCTGTTATACAAACTTATCCCATTTCTTTTAAACAAAGAACATACTTTTTTATTACAAACAAAAAACCCATTTATGTACTAAAAAATATTCTATCTATCTATTGTCCTTTTGAGCCGAAGACGGCACATAGGGCAGAACCACAATCTCAAAAACAGAAACCTTGCGCGCCAAAGTGGCACATATTGCAGAGATCACTGCTCTAAAATATATGGCGCTGTTTCCATAACAATACTTTTTACAATGACAGCTTGTTAAGCCATCGATCAAACTCCTTAGTCGCCTCTTACGACATGCCTGGAAGGTCACAGTGACTAAAAAATATTAAACCTATGTAAATGTCATTTTATGATTTCTAAACATTGAGTAGGCAACATAATATTATCTTCAGCACATATCTTCCTTGGTGTAGTTTAGCGGCGCCTTTGAAATCTGTAATGCATACTTTAGGAACCATTACTTTAGACCATTATAAATGGATCTTTTTGAAGCCACATTTCTTAACTCACACCCGGCCAAATTTGTAACTGCACCGTTGCCAAGCTTTTAAGCCCTTCCATTATGTGTCCAACAAATATGGCATAAAACATTTCCTGTTAAGTTAATGGATCTTTTAATACTTAAGGTCATACATAGCTAAGAAAATGTCATGCTTGCAATGACATTATAATGGTTGCATCTGTAACAATGAGAAATATGATTGTCTCTACTAATAAAATATTTACTACATGACCACTGGATATGAAATATGGTGAAAGAAACATAAAACATTCAAATATTTAATTTACTATTTTAATTAATTCATCTGCCATTTATATTGGTGCAAATATTTACTCAAAACTGACAACGTGAAGCTAAGAATGAGTTTTCAGGAAATGCTAGGATATGAAGAGTAAAATAAGTGGATATGTGGGACAAATGAGAGGCTTCTATGTGGATGTTAACGAATTAAAGTTTGAGCAAACAGGAACAACATTATCTCACATGAATCAACACTAAATGATGCATCTTAATTAACTGTTTAAAAAATAGACAGAACTAGCTGCCAAAATTATGGGAATTAATTTTCAAGGGAGAATGAATTCATAATATTGTTCCTTTTATTCAAACAATATTTATTATACTTTTTAAAAAGGCATATCTGTCTCAGAATTCTTTTGTGAACTAAATATCTTTTCCTGCAGGAGGCAGGACTGACAAGCTGTGGCTTCCCTCATGAAAATAGCATTCGTGAATTATACTAAATCTCTGGCACCCATTTTTTGGAGATGGGTGAACCATAGTCGATCTGAAGAAAAAAAATCTGCAACTTCTGGGGTTTGAACCAGGACCCTCTAGATCAGGAAGTGAGTACACTAACCACTCAGCCGCCTAGGCTTCCACGTTTACTTTACAGGAGCTGTGAAAACTGACTTTTCAAGACCACAAGTTGAGGGATCATTGGGCCTCAAAAAGAAAACTATTTTTAAGTTTTTTTTTTTTTTAGAATAACATGATGTTCGATAAAGGTGAAGATAAGAACTCAAAGAGCTGGGAGTTAAACTGGTTGTAAGTAATGTAGGGTAACTGAAGGGACAACTTAGAAAAAAGTTTCAGTTTGTATATTCAGAGAGCTACACAAAAGATTAAAGTGCATACTTTGCGACATCTGTTGGAAAGAACTGAGACCTATAGGGTTGCCTTTAGTAAAAGGAGGATGATTTCAGTAACTGGGAAACATCTACTTGGGTACCATGATGTCAGGTGCTAATGTGGGCAGAGTCAGCAAGCAGAGAAATCGTAGACCTTGAACCTTGCTACTAAAGTGATTTAACTTTTTGTGACAGAAATATGAATAAGAGTGAAGCCTTATACTTCAATAACCCTAACTTTGAATGCTCCAGAGTTCAAGCACTAAATCTGAGAGAATTTTGGTCCAAAGTTTGAATTATGCTTCTATGTTTGACCTGTGCATGTGCAGTTGCAACTAAAATATGATGTGTAAATGCATTCTTTGGTTTCATGGTGTGTTCATGTCACCTCTTACATTATGCTCGTTATGTTTTCAAAGTTTTTTTCTGCTCTATATTTGCCGTCTTTGCTTATGGAATCAATATCTATTAACTAGTTTAGTTTAGTTGACAGATCATCCTCACTGTACATCAGACACGCCCATAAGTGCTCACATCACCTCTACAATATGTCCCCCCGCCATTTGGAGACTGATTACTCCAGTTCTTTGTTGGTTTGTTATTCTTCTGTGTCTTCCTGCATCACTCTCTTTTCTGGAGTCTCCAGTTTTGACCTGATGTTCATGCAGTCTGAACAGCGTTGCAGATTCATGATTATTGACAGAATCATTAGCACATGCTACCTCCCTCAGTGCATTCAGAATATCAGCCCAGTCTATTGCACATCCGCCATAAACGGCAACTGTTCCAGCCAGCTCTATTTACCGCGAGTTAGCTCTATTAACTATAGCATCTAAGAAGAGCATGAAACAATGAAGCCTATGAGGGTTGTAGCACTGGTGATTGGAAGTCAAAAAGGAACATTTTATGTAAGATGAACGGGACACAGGGAACGTCAGCGTTCCTAAGTTACCATAAATATAATTTTCATTGTAATATACAACATTTGTGTATTTATTTATTTGTTTCTATCCTTAGTTCATTATGTTGAGTATTTAACTGAGCTATCTTTATCTTAAATTACGTGTATTTGCTGATTATGTTTATCAAAAATGGGTAGTTTAGGGTCTGGAAATGGATTAATTTGTTTTCCATTATTTCTAAAGGAAAAAATTGATTTGGACTGATCAATTCAAAACATAAAACAACCTCCTGGAATGAATTACAAGGTACTACTATACTGCCTTCCTTTTTAAATGTGAATATTGTTTCCTCTTTCACTTGAGAATAAGGAGAATGTTTTGACTGCACTTGGAGGTGTCAGTTTATGATCACGAGTAGCATGACAATGGGAGGTGACTAGGGCATTCATTTGGTTGGAGTCACAAGACTACATCCACGCCTGTATACTAAGTGATTAAATGAGCATGATATGAAAAGTGGAGGTAGGATTTGTACACAGGCAAAGGGGTTGAGTCATTGCAGAAATCAGTAATACACAGAGTCATTTTTGTCTACGTCCCTGGACACGTGGGAGTATGGGGAAATGAAAGCGAGGACAGGATGGCCAGCTGAGTTGTCATCACCATCAATGCCCTCTGGGATGCAGGAAGGACACAGGACTTTGACAACCATAACTCTACATCATTCCTTCAGATGAATGAGAGATTGTTGTTAAGATGGGCATGGCCAGAAATGAGAGGCTTAATGGGTGCACAAGAGGACTAATCAAGCAACAGAGAACTGAAGTCACCAGTCGCTGAACCTTGCATTACACGCTGAGAAGAGGATCTGAGCACCTATGGTCATGTTCGGACAGCAATGATGATAACCCACAAATAACTCATTAACTCAATGTGTCTGTCTAGAGGTATCAGATAAAAGATAAATTGAAGAATAAGAATCAAAAGCTACATTTAACATCTTCACAGTTCTGCTTCTACCACAGTCATTGCTACTTTATCAAATTGTAAAAGCTAATAAGCAAACAGCCAGATCTGAAGAATGTCTGCTAAAACTATAGCAAATACATTAATAAATATGATAAATGTTTTTTTAAAAAAAAAAATAAAGTTTGAATTTCTGTAGAATTAAGAATGCAATCACAGCAATACATAAAAAAACTAAATTAGTTGTACAATACTGAGTTTTGCTAAAGATTGTCAAAGAGAGTTTCCACAAGTAATATTTCCAAGTGGCCATACTCATAGACATAAAAATACATGTGCTGATTTAAAAATAAAATACCTTAATTTGATCAAATTCACAATAATGAATTGTGTTTCTTGGAAATAAGGAAAGTTACTTCAATTCTGGGAGTGGAAAACAAAATAGGTAATGCTGGTCTTCTTATTAGACACTCTCTCTTAACTCTGAGTGAAGTGTATTATTTATAGCTGAGTTGACTTGAAGCCGGTCCATCACTGAGCATAAAAGTTACAACTTGGAGTTCAGAATAAAGGACTACCGCTACTTGTTTACTTAAAATCTTTATAGGCAAAAGATAACCAGTTTTACCTAATACTATTTTAAATAAACCTCTTTAAAAATATTTTCTAAATGTTCTGCATACCACTGGCCAGAAAATAAATCAAATAATTAAGTACTGAAAAAAAAAAACTGCATAACAGAGAATAATACAAAGAAAGAAAGCTGATAACAAAGAACGGTGAAAGTTGTATCAAGAAAATAATGATAACAAAGAAAGCTGGGTAATTTCCTAGTTTGATCAGATATAGTATTTCAGTTTGGAAGAGTGATGTCCCCTAAAATATGTCTGCCAAAATACAGTGGTTCTACGCATTCTTGGCGTTGGGGTCATTACGGCGATTGGTAATCAACCGCACAATTCCCTTCGATCAGAAGATCATAATTAGGCCGAGTGGCGTCGTTTTTGTCACGCGTTATAATATATTTATAATTATTTAACACTAAAGCTAAACCTAACCCCTGGACCCAACGCCCAATCAACAGATACTCCGAAATGATTACATGCCAGCGTAATGACCCAACGCCAAGAATGCGTAGAACCACTGTATTTTGGCAGACATATTTTAGGGGACATCACTCTTCCAAACTGAAAGACTATATCTGATCAAACTAGGAAATTACCGAAAGCTGTATCAAGAGAACAAATGATAACAAAGAAAACAGCATCAAGAAAACAATGATCACACAGATAGATGAACGACGTACGTATAGAATAATGTCAATGAAAAAAAAACTAAAAAGATTACAGTGATAACAAAGAAAGGTGTAAAAAAAAAAAAAAAAAAAAAACAGAATTAAAAAAATGCATAATTCCACAGACATACAATCAAGATAACTTGAAAAACATAGTGCTTGTGACAATGAGTGAAATCCAGGGCTAAAGAAGCTAATGAGGGTAGATGAGATGGAAGCAGAATTATAAAGATGTAAAAACAAAGGTCTTGTGATTACTAAAAACCATTGCTGGTGTATGTTGGGGTGGGGGAGTACACGGACCACAGTGGCTCATGACAGGACCAGAGGGATAAAGGCTGCTAAGTAAAAATAGCCGCCACAATGTGTGAAACTCAGGATTTTTATTTCACCCCCGTTAGAAAAAATCCTTTCAGTCTACTGCTAGTTTTGAACACCGAACAGTGGCTTTTCAGTCAGCAAAACAGTGGATTTCACTATGTGTCATTGTATTCAGTACATCTAATTATTTATTGTCCATTGTAATGATTTACTAAAACTTGTCACTACAATTTTATTCTCCATATTTTACTCTATCCCTCCTTGTTTGATTTGAAACATAAATTCCACAAGAAATTGAATGATTTTGAAAGTGAGAGTTTCATATTTGTGTCTTTCAAGGACTGTACCTGAGAAGGTTTCTATGGTGACAAATGTTTTGCTACCTTGGCTAGTTTACCCTACAGTCACACTTTTTTGTGTGTGTCTGTCCAATGAATGGCTCCTTCTGATGAAGCAACTGCATTAATATTCATAGCTTGCAGCAAACTGCAACTTTTGGCTCAATACTTTCCACTTCATTTTAACTACAGATGTAAGTTCCAGTTATAGGAGGACAAAGACAAACTTGCAGATTAATCCTCATTTACACTGAGCATAATGATAAGTGAGATGAATGATACTGCCACCAAATATATTGCTCTAGGTCCCCCAGAAATACAAATAAATAAAACATGAGAGTTAAAAGCAAAACAAGCCATTATTATATCCCTTTTACATACATTGTATTGATCTATCAACATTCTCTTTCAGAAAAAATAACAGCATACCCGTTTTGTACTTTTATTTTGTATTTCACTTTCTTGCTCTGCATAATTTCTTTTCCCTGATCATTGAGTTTGTATAACACATCTCTAAGTTAGTTACTGTTGTCTAGTTAGTTAATTCCTTTTGAGCCAAAGACAGCATACAGGAAAACACACTCTCAATGTCTTATGATTTGTTGCTGTTATTCTTCCAGCATCATTGGACTTTGTTGTCTTAAAACAGGTCTAACAGTCCATACACTCATTTAAGAATTACGATTCATTAAAAAATTGTTCAGCTAATTCATCTTCAAATTTGACTCAGCTACTTATTTTCTTCTAGCCCACTTCATGAATAGCTGAGGAATAGTACAACGAAGTTACAATAACTCCAATACCCAATAGCAATGGGATTCACTTAGCTTACTTAATTTTGTTTGTTCATCAGCCTCGTCTTTCATAAACATTCACTCTGTAACTCCTAAACAGTGGAAAAAAAAAAAAATCATATATATATATATATATATATATATTATATATATATATATATCCATCCTGTACCTTTCAATTGTAATATCTTTAACTTTCAGATATTAAAAAAATGCATATAAAAATGGAGATAAAATTACCATCCCATAAAAACTCTAAACAGAATTAAGCAACAAACATAACAAAGTGATGCACTCCATATTATCTTGTATCCTGTGCTACTGAAACAATTGGATGCTGTGTGCAGACATGTTATATTAAGTTCTGCCAAATTACAGAAGCACAAGAATTGTATCAACATAATCATCTCTTGGTTTGATCACTCAACACTTTAATACACAACATACTTTCTTCAACAAATATCATCATAAAAATATATCAGGTCGGCTGACATAGACAACCGCCAAGCTTCACAACTTCCTTCTGGCCCTCATGTTTGTCAACATTTCTGTTACTGATCACTCTCTCCGTGTCTCATTTTCATGCTGCCCAGCATCTCTCTCCCTCTCTATCACCTGTAGTCTTCCTGTACATGTTCACTAATTTTGCCTGTTACCACGATATTAAAACTTCTACATTTTCAAAGTAAAAACAAAGGTTCCCTTCAAGTCTTACTTGGTGTATGGGAAATATGGTGTTAGTGACCATATTTTTCTCACAGCATGCTGCACCTTTCTGAGTGATGTGGTCAAGGTATCACGCCAGGTCGTCTTGAATTCCAGCAAAAATCAATTTTTAGAGGCTAGGTCAGAGCTTTGTCAGCAGGAAAAAAAAATTCCACCACTTCTGAGAAACAAACCCAGACCTTTCTGATCAGGAAGCAAGTACACTAGCTTGCTCATCCACCAAGTCTCCTTACATTCCCAAAGCATGATGATTATTCCATTTAGATATTTGTGACAAGTACTTCTTTTTACATTTCTTTCTGTCAGCACAATATCCTTAGTCTTTTTTTGTTGTAATGGGAATCTCAACATTCTTTAGTGAAACCGTAACTCACAGCCCATTTTCCTTATTTTTTTCTTTTTTTTTTATTAACTGTCCATAAGACATAATAAGTAATGATTTAGCTTACAGCAATGTTTAACATATTTTTGTTTGTTTTACATTTTTATCGAAAAAAAAAATGTGTCTACCTTCTATCACCTCAACCTAAAGAAATGATCTCCACTACAAGTAAATGATGTGCTTGACTACTTAACTTACACAATTGTTGATTAATGCAAAATGGATTCCATAAATTTGGGCAATCTTGGGATAAGTAATTTTGGATGCTCAGGTTCTAATAATATTTTCACAACTTGGAAGAATGTAGAAACTTAATTAGCACAGAATTTGATTGTCAGTAATTCAACACTTTTAAAATGAGCTTCATGTACCAAGTTAATTTAGATTAGTTAATTTCTTCAGTTTATCTGTAATGTTCCCAACTGATCCAACCTAGACAATGGTCACTTAGGCAAATAGTTGACACAGTTTGTAATCGTTTATTAAAAAAAATTAACCGTGTACCTTAAAGTAATTTAACAACTATATGTACAAGGTTCCTCAGTGTCAACAATATCTGCCACTTGTCTTAGTCTCAATTGTATGATGCTCAAATACTGCTAGTGCTATATCTTTAATTTTCAGAAGAAAACTTTGCTAGACCATAAAGATTACAAATATAATAAAGAAAAACATAAGCACTCCAAAGATCTTGATCATGAGCCATCGGTTTGAAGTCACAGACTGAAAATACTTGAGGATCTCTGAATGTGCAGCTTCTATGTTCTCACTGGCCTCATCAACATTGTTATCAATTCTGGGAACATATCAAACAAAAGAAATTATTTATTATTTCAGCAAAATAGATGAAGGAAATTATGAAGCCAATGTTAGATAATCAAATATATCACAATGATAAGAGCTCTTCTGTTGTTATGGATCCAGAAACATGTGAGCTGATACAATTTGGCCCAAAAGAGCTTTCCTCTTTACCGATTGGGACCAATGCCGTAAAGATTAATATCTTATTTTTTTCTGCATTTGTCTGATGTGTTTTCCACTCTTAAATGTGTATATCTACCAGATTTTATTTTACTCATCGATTCCTGCCTGTTTGGGCAAATTTCAGGGGGCTTTCGTAGTAGGTGGGTCTGATCTTGCTCAGTTCTGACTCACTGGAATCAGCTATTATTACTTTGATGCACGAAATCTACACCATGCAGGGCGATGTTGTATCTCCTCAACTTTCCCACCATCACAGACAGAACAATGAGGCCTCATGCACAAGTCAGTGTTGATGCACAACATCCTCTGCACAGTGAGATTGGGAGGAAGGGCAGCAGGCTCAAAAGTGGAAGATCATGGATGGCATGGGCTGAGAACATTGTTTAAAAGATTTTCTACTGGATATTGAGCACTGGGAAGAGTGGGTGCCAGCAGAGTGCTCTGTGCCATTTTCTGTTTACATCTCATTTAACAGAAAATTCAGGTAACAAAACCCTATGGTTTTGGAAGCAGAGGTGCAGGCCTTATATAGACTAAATATAGGGAATAAAGTGAACACAGAGAGTCACTCAAGCTTCACCCACTTTTGGAGGGAGGATTGCCAGCTAAGACTTTACATATTTTTTTCTATATACACTATTTTTAGTTACTTTCTATGATATAGTTAGATTTTAGTGTGTGTTTCTCGTGTTTTGTGTTTTTTTGTCTCTTAGTAAGGTGATAGGAGGTTTACCACATGTGGTAAAAACATCATTTTTTTTTGTCTCTTAGTAAAGTGGCCACATGTGGTAAAAACATCATTTTTTTTGTCTCTTAGTAAAGTGGCCACATGTGGTAAAAACATCATTTTTTTTTGTCTCTTAGTAAGGTGGCCACATGTGGTAAAAACATCATTTTTTTAGGTTCTCTTCCCTCATGTAAAGATGTCATAATACAATGTGTTCACCTCATTCCCTGCTCACCAGTTTTACAGCAAATATTTGCATACTCCTATATAAAAGATATAGTAATACACCTAAAATAAGACCACTCTAAACCCTCCTTCCCCTGTGGTCTCCCTCTCATACAAGAAGAGAAAATAGTGCTGTCATGTGGTGTATAGGGAATATGGAGATAATGCCTACATTTTTTATAGGCCTTCTACACTTTATTTTGTGCATAATGTGGTCAGATGGGGAAGGGGATACAAGTAAAGAAATTAGAATCAGAATAGCTAAGGCAGCAATGTCTTTCAGAAGTCTTGAAAAGTTGTGAAAATCAAAACTCATCAGCACAAACACAAAACTTAGACTATTCAAATCAAACACACTATCAACCCTTACATATGCATGTGAAAGCTGGAAAACAACAAGAGACATATAAACAAATTTGAACGCATTTGAAAATAAATGTCTAAGGAAAATACTTAAAAATCATAAATATTATCAAAGACATGTATGATGGTTACACATGTGCAGTTCGAACAGAGGAAGGACTGAGCGAATGTTTCCCAATAGAAACTGGGGTTAAACAAGGATGTATTTTATCGCCCTTGTTATTTGGAATTGTTATGGACTTCATAATGAAGAAATGATGCACTGGTAATAAAGGCATCGAATGGATACAAGGAGACCATTTGGAGGACCTCGACTTTGCTGATGACATAGTTCTCATCAGCAGTCAGATAAAAACGATGCAGGAAAACACAAATGAACTATCATCAATAGCCAGCAAAATTGGGCTTGAGGTCAATCATGAAAAGACTAAAGTCATGAAAAGTTTAATTCCAACAAGTGACAAAATATACATGGAAAACAAACCAGTAGAAGAGATCGATCACTTTATCTATCTTGGAAGTCACATTGATCGAGAAGGGGATACGAGCAAAGAAATTAGAATCAGACTGGCTAAAGCAGCAATGTCTTTCAGAAGCCTTGAAAAGTTGTGGAAATCAAAACTCATTAGCACAAACACAAAACTTAGGCTATTCAAATCAAATGTACTATCAACCCTTACGTATGCGTGTGAAAGCTGGAAAACAACAAGAGATATAGAAACAAAGTTGAACGCATTCGAAAATAAATGTCTAAGGAAAATACTTGGTATAGAATGGAACGAATTCAAAACAAACGAGGAAATTAGAGAAATCGCCAATCAACCACTAATATCTTCAGTAATAAAGAAAAGACGATGGTCATACGTTGGACATGTGATGAGAAGAGATAATAATCGAATAGCAAAGCAAGCCCTCATATGGGAAACAACAGGTAAAAGAAAAAGAGGAAGACCCAGGGAGACACTGAGAAGAACATTGATGAGAGAGGCAAGAGCAGCAGGAATCGGCTCCCTCAATGAGATAGAACTGCTTGCACAGAACAGAGACAGATGGCGAGATTTAATAAAATATCTTTAAAAGAAAACTGCTAGAACAAAAATTCATATAGGAGAAGGTGTATCTTGGTCTACGCCCTATGGGCCGGTTACGGCTCGAAAGGTCAATAGATAGATAGAAAATACTTGGTATAGTGTGGAACGAATTCAAAACAAATGAGGAAATTAGAGAAATCACCAATCAACCACTAATATCATCAGTAATCAAGAAATGACATTGGACATGTGATGAGAAGAGATTATAATCGAATAGCAAAGCAAGCCCTCATGTGGGGAACCAACAGGTAGGAGGAAAAGAGGCCAACCCAGAGAAACACTGAGAAGAACATTGATCAGGGGGGCAAAGGCAGCAGGAATCGGCTCCCTCAATGAGATCGAGATGCTTGCACAGAACAGCGACAAATGGCAAGATTTGATAAAAGATCTTTGCAAGGATTAAGACTGCAAGAAAGAAATTTTTTTAATTGGGAAAGAGTATCTGAATCTATGCCATATGGGTCGACTGCGACTCAAAAGGTCGATAGATATAGAAATAGAGGTCAGTATTACACCAGTGCTGCTTTTCTTGCCCAGAAAAAAATCAAACACCAATTTCAGGCTATTATCCCCCTCTCTTAAAAAAAGAACATCATAAGTATAACTGATTATGAAACCAGAAAATCATGAATTTATTTCTTTGTGGAAACAGATAAAAAGGATGAGGATGGAATCAACTGCAGCAAATAGCATGAAACAGGATGACTTGGAAAAATTTATTGAAGATCTATGCTCAAAAGGGAGCTGAAAGGAGAATGAAGAAGAAAATAAAGAGCTAATGGCAGCAAAATGAAAATCAAACCTACTGAAAGATATGAACGAAGGGAAAACAGACATAAAAACAAATATACAAAGCTGGTGTAAATACAAGAAAACAACTCATGGCATCAGTAATTGTCAGCGTTTTGTTCTATAAACATATCTTAAACACTGAAAGGCAGCAGAAGGAAAGTGATGTATACACCAACAAATGAAAAGCCAGATGCATACCTTCCAACAATCTCCTCCTGCTCTTTAACCATGTGGGCCAGTTGTTGAAAAATTGTCCCCAGCTCAACAATAGTTGACTCAATGTTCTGCATGGTCTCTGCTCTACTCTGAATATAGGCATCCTGTGAGGCGAAATTATATTTAATTCATCAACATCATCATTGAGTGCCGTCTCCGCATCGAAGGTTGGCTACCATGGAGCGCCATCCCTCTCTGTCTCTTGCTTTGATGGTGCAGATTGTCATAGGTTGACTTGTCCATCTTTCGATGTTACTCGTCCATGTTAGTCTTGGTCTGCCTCTGCCTCTTTTACCTTGTATTTTCCCTTCCAATATTACTTGTATTATGATGTTGTGTCTTTTAACATGCCCCAAAAATTTCATTTGTCTTGTTCTAATTGTGTTTAGTAGTTCTCTTTTCATTTTTAGTTGTTTTAAGACTTCATGGTTTGTTTTCTTTTCTTTCCATCCAATTCTACCTATTCTTCTATAAATCCACATTTCAAAGGCTTCAAATTTATGTTCTGTTTTCTTGTCTAATGTCCATGTTTCTGCACCATCCATGAATATTGATTAAATGTAACATTTTGCTATTCTTAGTTTTAGTCCTGGTGTTGTTAGTTTTGATGTTAGTATATTTTTCATCGCATTAAAATTACTTTTTGCCATACCTATTCTTTTGTTTATTTCAGTTGTACATTTTCCATCACTGGTTATAGTATGTCCCAGGTAGTTGTAGCTCTGGACTGTCTCTAGATGTATTCATTCAACTTTGATATTTATTTGTAGGTCTTGAGAATTTTCTTTGTTTATGATCATAGTTTTAGTCTTTTTGATATTCATATCTAGTCCATATTTTTAGCTTGTCATGTTTATTACATTAAGTAATTGTTGTAGATCTTTAGGATTTTCTGCTAGCAGTACAGTATTATCAGCATATCTTAGGTTATTGATTATCTTTCCATTAATGTTTAGGCCTGGCATCTCTGTGATGTTTTTAAAGATTTGCTCAGTGTATAGATTGAACAAGCTTGGTGATGGGATGCATCCTTGTCTTACTCCTATTTTTATATCAATGGGTGTAGAGTTCTCCTTGTTATATCTTATTATTCCTTGTTTGCTCCCAGTACAAATTGCATATTAGTTGTATGTCTGTGTCATCTAGATTTATATCTTTTAGGCAGTCTATAAGTTGGTTATGGTGTATTCTATCGAAAGCTTTGGTGTAGTCTATGAAGCAGGCATATATTGGTTTGTTTACTTCTGTGTACTTTTCAATCAATGTTCTCATGCTGAATATGGCTTCTTTGTCCAACTGTTTTTCCTGAATCCAAATTGCTGCTCATCTAATTCAGTATTGATTTTATTATGAATCCTTCCCTATATAACTTTTAGTAAAATTTTTGTTATCTGGCTCATTAGACTTATTGTTAAAAAATCACTGCATTCAACTGCACCATTCTTTTTAGGTAATGCAATGAAAGTTGATGTTTTTAGTTCATTTGGTACATATCCTGTATGGTATATGTCATTGCATATGTCTGTGATCACTTCAATGATAAAATCTTCTAGTGCCTGTATCATCTCTATCTGTATATTGTGAGGTCCTGCTACTTTTTCCCCTTTCATTGTTTTTATAGCTTTTTCTACTTCAGATTTCAGGATTTTATAGCTGGACATACATTTTATAAATGGTTTTTTTGTCCCTTTCATCATGAAATAACTCTATATTCCTGCCATCTGTCAATTATATCTTTGTTGTCTGTTACATTTTTGGTTGAGCCAGTCTTCTTATGCCTTTTTTGCACATTTTGCGTATTTCATTATCAATTTTCTTGTATCTGGCAGTGTTCTTTGCTTGTATTCTTTCTTCCATTTTTTCTAAGATGATGTCAGTTATCCATTTTTGTTTTTTGATATTTTCCTTTTTGGGTAAGGTGTCACAAGATTCTTGTATGCTGTTTTTTATGCATTGTCATTTGGTTGTGACTTTTTCTTCAGGCTTTTCTCTTCTGTACGGCTCAATCCCTTCTTCTAACAGCTTCTGATTTGTGTTCTTTACTTTAACATTTTTCTGATTTAAAGCTGTTATATCTATTGGTATTGCTGAATTAGTCTTGTGTTTGTTTCTCTTTAATTTGATTTTCATCATTACAGTATAGTGATCTGAATTAATATCTGCTCCTGGATAGGTTTTGGCTTTCTTGATGCTGTTCTGGAATCTGTCTTTTATCATTATGAAATCTATTTGATTCCTCTTCCTATCTCCAGGGCTTTTCCATGTGTGTAATTTCCTTTTCTCTTGCTCAAAGGTGTTACATATTATCAGCCTGCTTTCTTCACAAAATTGTATTAATCTTTCTCCCCTGTCATTTCTTTTTCCTAAACAATGATTTCCTATAATGGTCTTATATCTACCGTTTCCTACTTTAGCGTTCATGCCACCCATTACAATCAAGATGTCTGAAGATTTCACTTGCTTCATAACTGTATTTAGATCTTTATAGTATGCTTCTATTTGTTCATCTGTATAGTCTTGAGTAGGTGCGTATGTTTGTATTATTGCTATGTCAAATGGTTTCGCCTTCATTTTAAATAGTATAATCCTATCATTGTATGTCCAGTGGGTATTTATATATTTCTGTAGCTCTTGTTTTATTAGTATGCCTACCCCTCTTTGATGTTCTGTTGTGTTGCCTGGATATATAAATGTATATTTAACATCTTGTATATTTAATACATTGAATACATATTACAATATTACATATACAAATATTGAATACATGTATTTTTGAGAAAAAATATAAAGAATTATAGGGCTTCTTTGAGAGTCAAAATAGGCAATAAATCAAAATCAAGAAAACACTCCTTACCTCTAACCACACAGGCCCCTCCCAGTAAGTAAATAGTTTAATAAATCAGAACAAAGAAATCTAAGAATCAACTGAGGTAAATAAATATGTGAATAATTTAAAACAAAGAATTCTAAGAATCCTCTGAGATAAATAGAATACTTGAATAAACTAAAACAAAGAAATCTAAGAATCCTCTGAGGTAAATAGAATACTTGTATAACTAAAACAAAGAAATCTAAGAATCCTCTGAGGTAAATAGAATACTTGTATAACTAAAACAAGGAAATCTAAGAATCCTCTGAGGTAAATAGAATACTGTATAACTAAAACAAAGAAATCTAAGAATCCTCTGAGGTAAATAGAATACTTGTATAACTAAAACAAAGAAATCTAAGAATCCTCTGAGGTAAATAGAATACTGTATAACTAAAACAAAGAAATCTAAGAATCCTCTGAGGTAAATAGAATACTTGTATAACTAAAACAAAGAAATCTAAGAATCCTCTGAGGTAAATGAATATATTTGAATCAAAACAAAGAAATCTAAGAATCCACTAAGGTAAGTGCTAAATACATATTTTAATAAACTAAAACAAAGAAATCTAAGAATCAACTGGGGTATGTAAATATTTGAAAAAAAGAAAGAAAAAAAAAAAGAAACATAAAATGTTGACAAAATAAATAATTCAACAAATCAAAAGATGAAAGTCTGAAAAAGTCAGAATATTACAATATGAATGTTCTTGAGTATATCTTAACTCTTTCCGTACGTTTCACTGCACTGTCCACCATGCTGATTTCGGCCGCAGACATTTCGCCACATAATGTGCCACTCTCAATTTGATTAGCGTGAAACGTCAAACCATATTTTTTTTACATGTCTTGTAATCATCTTGGGTGAAATATAATACCTTTTTCAATCATCTAAAAATTAATATATAATATGTTCATATATATATGAGAAATTTTGTCTCTGATATCTCTTCCGTTGATAAAAAGCTTCCGTACAGAAAGAGTTAAGATTCCCTGACAATTCATCTCACACTTTCTGTCCCTAAATATTAAAGGACTCAAATTGCACAAAATTATCAATAATATATGGCTCTTTTTGTCTTGTCAGACGGTCTAGTGGGGCTATTGTGTATTTCTTTTAGGTTTTGTTTTTTCAAACAGCTTCTCTCATGGCTAATTCTACCAATGTTTGACAAACACACACAGCCACAGAATGAACAAGTCAGGCCCACTGATCCACAGGGTTTTCCATCCTCTTTCATTAGTCTTTTCTTTTCTAAGTTTTGCCTTAGCACAGTCTCAAATGATGTTATACCATTCCTTATACAAGCTCTCCATGATGTGCGATCACTTGCCAGATGTTCCCAGTCATTTTCACATATGGAGAAGTCATTCAGAGATGATTTACAGATATCTCTACATGGTAGTTTTGGTCTGCCAATTTATATTTTTCTGTGTGTTAGTTCACCATATAATATTTGCCTGGGGATGCGTTTTTCTTCCATTCGCTGGACGTGCCCCAGCCATCTTAGTCTTCAACATCAGAGCATCGACATGATTGTTGGGGTCTTAGCATGTTACAGGACAGTTAAGTTATTTTGTCCTGCCATTTGATGTGCATTATTCTGCGGAGACATCACATGTGGAAGACATTTAGTATTTTTTCGTGATTTGAATATGTTGTCCAGGTTTCAGATCTATTTAATAGTGTGCTAAGCACACAAGTTTTATATAGTAAGAGTTTGGTCTTCAGTGTTAATTTTGTGTTGTTCCAGGACCTTTCTGCGAGTTTGCCGAACTCGTAGCTGCTTTACCAATTCGGCTGTTTATTCCATCATCAAGAGAAGTGGTTTGTGTAATTGTGGATCCAAGATACGTGAATTTGTGAACTGATTCTAGCAGACAATCTTTTAGAGTGATTAATAGAGGTTTGATGTCGCCTTGACTTAGTATTACTGTTTTCTTGGAGGGCAGCAATATCGACATGCAGCCTATTTAGTTCTTTATCTATGAGAGCTGTTGTTCTAATTTGCCCTTCTGTCAGTGTGTTTGCTTTAACAAGTCCAGGGCACATGGTCCTTATGTTCCATGTGCCAAGTTTAAACATTGGTGCTTTCTTCCTCATTTCACTTTGTCTACTCTGCCTAGACACGGAATATGGAGATAGTGCTTTAGCATCAATAATAAAAGTGTATATATAAAGTGAAAGAAACAGATGCCAGTACCTGCTCATCAATAATCTGCATCTGATTCTGTATCTGACCTCTTCCAGCTCCTCCCATGTCAATGGTCACTTCACCCTTTCCTGTATGGCTGGCCTCATCTTGGAGCAGTACAGAACCGTCTTAATAGAAGACAAAATTAAACTTTAATTAAAAAAAAAAAAAAATTCTCTCCATGCCTTTTAGCCCAATGGCGTTAGCAAAAACATTTTACATAACAAATGATATATTTTTGAGTCACATGGTCAGTATCACGATAAGGCACCTAATAGTTCAGAAAAAAATCTCTTGGTACCCATTTTACGAGGCTGGTGAATTCCAGAACCTTGTTATTTTGAAAAAAAATCTGTCACTTCAGGGAATCAAACCTGGAAAACTTTTGATAAGAAAGCAAATGCACTAATCATTCAGTCACCAAATCCTGTAACAACATTATAGCATTTTTAGAAAAATACATTTTTGTAAATATAATTGGCCAAAGATTGTTTCATCAGTCAGAATATAACCAGCACAAATTAGTCAAAATCATTAGATGCAGTCATCATTAATTAATGACTGTGTGACTTAAAAATATTTTTTTAATAAACAGTCCCAAAGTCATGGACACAAAAAAAGTTGATGATCCATTGGGGAAATAATTTATCAAGACATTTGGTGAGCTTTAAGGTTCAGCAGAATAATAAAATATTTAGCAATAAAAAGCAGAATAGCTCAGGCCAAAATAGCATTTCAGAAAATGAAAAACATCTTATGAAATAAATCTATGTCAATAGAAGTGAGAAAGAGAGTTCATCAGTGGTAAATAGAGCCAATTCTGACCTGTGGAAGCAAATCATGGGCAGTAAACAAACAAATGAAAAGATGATTAGAGGCCACAGAAGATTGTTGAAAGCTCCCTGGACAGCTAAAAAGCCCACGAGGAAATTCTTTGAGGCCAACACAAAAATGGAGCGCATAAGAAATATGAAAGAAAAAAATCAACATTTTTCGGAGAGGAAAGTTGGAATACTTGGTTACAACTGGCAATATACAGGGAAAGAGAGATCGCGGACAATAAAGGAAGAAAATACTAGATTGCTTGGTATCATGACATGGAAAACACTCAACAACGAATTGATACGATGCACATTGGATAGAAGGTTGTGGAAGAACATGATCGCCTACGCCAACCGGTATGACACATGATGATGATGAGACTTCAAACTTGGGGTTGATGCTTGGGAGTCTTGATCCAGACCTGCCTGCCTGTCTTTCTTGGGGTGCCATGGTGCTGAAGGGTTGAAACACATGTCCATTTGTGGGGGGTAGAGAGCATTTGATGATTATATTGCTTCCAGTTGCAAAGCTTATATAAAGAGCTTCCTATTACTAGTTTGAAGTTTAAAGTATTTTTTGAACCTCACATTGTTAGCATGATCATTTAGAGCTGAGATAACCAATACTCCTCTTTTGCATTTATGTTTTCTTTAGCCCTTTATCCACAATTTGACAGACAGGACAAATAATATTAGTCAAGTGCCAGTTTTACATCAACTTCTACCCAAATCTTGATAACCTGGAAAAAAATAAACCTAGATAGTCTGTGTGTTATCTGTGTCTTCTTTGACACACAATAAAAAAAATTTGCTCAGCAGTTTTTGTTTGTGCTGCTAGTTATATTTCTGGGTGTTGTTGCCAATATATTATGTTTGTAGTATGCATGTACAGAGCTTGTATGTGTATAAACCTAATGAACTTTCTTAAATCTGTTTTTATATTAAAAGCCAAAAGCACTGATTTTGCACTTAGTAGGATTAATCAACAGAAGGAACACTGGGATAGAAATCTATGTACTGAAACACTCAGAAATGTGTCAGCAGAAGTCGTATACAAGACAGCAAAAGACAAAAAGCTATCTCACCCTCTGACATCAACAGGCAAATGTGGAAGGAAAGAAAATGAAAAGTTATTAATTTCCTGACTGCAATGCATGGTCTAGCACTCAATTTTACACAGAATTCAAACAATTCATGTCTGCCCTGGAATAAACCAACAATTTATTTTCCCTCTCAAATCACCACATACTGAGTACAACTCCTGGTTGTGCTAAATCCAAGGAATCTTGTAGAAACACTTTAACAGCTGAACCTTACTAATCCTGCATAGATTTCCATCATGTGTTTGACAGCCAGGCAAATAGTAAACAATTGTGAGAAAAAAAAAAGTGGCACAGAATAATAACCATAAACAATGCCTTAATCAAATATCCAGGTGTGGCACAAAGATATCCCACCATCATGGATGATTGCAAGTATGCCTCTTTTGTCTGAAAAGTGTTCCTTGTTACAGTTTCCTCATTTTCCAAGTCCGGTTTGCTGCCGTACCTACTAAGTTTAGTGCTCTGTGCACACCATGAGCTGTGCTTTTCATGTGGATCATGTTTCTATATTCAGATCGCTTACAATGAATGATGTTATATGACGAAGAATAGTTCGGCTGCGTTCACTTTCAGTGCAGATATGCCTTATGTCTTTTGGCATGTGCTGTGTTTGCTATAATTGGGACTGCAGCTGCCTTTCTTTGTTTGGATATTCGATGAGATGTTAATTCAGATGATTCCACTGGCACAGGCGGTTGAAAAATTAAAGATTTTAATTCATTTGCAGTGATACTGGGGCCTTTGAATAACTATGCCTCTTTCAAATATAGACCTTAAAAGAAATGACACCCACAGAATAACCCAGTTCAATTTTGTAGAAACATGACAATAATGTTGAGCTAACAGCAAGAGTAAAGAGATAATTGAATAACAAGCTAGATAAAGTGTAAATTATAATGCATTTGAAGCCAACGTAAACATTAAAAATGTAATATAACATCAATAAGTAGAATGCAGGCACCTCCAACATTATAAAAAACTAACCTAAACATTGCAATTAAATCAAAGATTATTTGAAAAATACAGCACTCACTCATGTGACCTTGGTACGCTGATGGTGGTAGAGTTGAGGTTACTGGAGAGGAAGAAAACTGTTCTCGCCTTGACTTTTGATGCTTTAAGTTCTGAACATAATACAAGTTGATATTCAGTAAACATCACATATTACATGTGATTGCTTAAAAATAATGACCTACACATATAGGTTTTCTCACTGACAAGGCGCGCATGAAATATGTCAAATTTATCATTAGTTTCAAGAGGGCTTCAACTTGCAAGACATCTCCATTTGCAACAAAAATAAAAAATGTAAATGATATCCATCACATAATTTATTATGGGGATTGTGTTGTTCATGTTCATATTATCATCACAGGCAGAGTAAAGACATGTTGGTCAGATGAACGATTTACTCAATTTAAAAATTGAGTTGAACTTACCAATTTCCCAAAAACCGTATGGGTACCGGGACCTCGTCGAGAGGGAGAAAAGAATAGAGCCACTGTTGTTACCTGCCACGCATGCCGTAAAAGTTGACTAAGGAGCATCACTTCTGCAGTCAAGTAGGACATGCAGGGAGCAACCTTGTCAACAGAAATTACAAGTGCATTTTGGGAAAGTTTTGACAGGTGATGCAGCGGGTTTGGGGGAAATCCTGACTGCAATGAAACTGGTTCCATGGATAGAAAAGAATAGAATTCAAGATACAAGTGCACTAACTACTCTGTCACTGTAAGTAAAGTAAAGTACCCCCGTCACGCAAGTGGCGTATAGGGAAATATGGTGTTAGTGACCTTATATTTTACAGACCTTTGGTACATGATTTTTGGGGTAATGTGGTTGGTATTACACCCGTGCTGCTTTACTTTCCCAGAAAAAAATCAGGTACCCATTTAAGGCTGGGTGAACCCAGAAGCCATCGGTTGGGATCGAACCCTACCCCTTGTCCTTTGTAGTCCAGTTCACTAACCACTGAGCTATCGCGGCTCCCACTCTGTCACTGTACTTTGTAACTATTTAAGTAACAGAATGTCGGAAATATTTCCTATTAGTATAGCGTAAACAGCCATGGTCTATTTTATGTCCAAAAACTTGTCAATATCTCTGTCACAAAACAAATGTTAAAATAAACAAATAGTATTTTTTTAAAATCCATTTTCCTGACGTCTGAAAGTCAGCTGAAAGAAAAATAAAGGACAATTTTTTTGGATTATTGCACGGAACCGTACCGTAGAAAAACATTTTGGAGGCTGTGTGGTCTAGAAGTAAGATATCAGCCTCTGGACAGGAAGGTTTCAAAATCAAATCCCACTACAGGTGGTGTGAATTTGTCAACATTGCATCTGAGGTTGCTTTATGGCTTTACCCATCTCTGGTCTTTGGATAGTGAGATCTGATGCCTGTCCCTCTTGGAAGAACAACAAAACACAAGAGGCCACATGTTCACTTGCGCATGTTAAAGAATCCTTGGTGGTTAAAGGAGTAAGTCAAAAATGGATGTTGCCATGGCAACAATTGTTGAACAAAATCTACCCATGCAGAAGATGGATGTGTTAGGCCAAAAGGCACAAATACTGCAACTTTGCTGTTAACTGGCAACACAATGCATCCACACTAATTTAAGGGGTGAATGGCAAGAAGAAGAAAAAAAAATGGACAAACAAGCTATTTTTTATTCTAGTTGTAATTCTAATGAGTCAAAGCTAGAAAAATGTTTTGTTAGTCTCTATGTATTTGGATACCAACAACCTATCTCTTCTACATTTCTCTTTCAGTGATTTAGTTACAGTAAACTACAAATCAAAAACACATTCAAGAGCTTTACAAATTGTTTAATTCTGTTTACATTCACAATTTCTTCAGAGGGAGTCCTTCCTATTGGCAGTAACTGCAGCCTACATGCCTACTGTATCTAATAAAAAAAAAACACTGACAATTATTGATATCATCAGTTATTTTCTTGTATTTACAGCAGCTCTGTATAAGTCACAGGACCTTGCTACCAAACTTTTAGTAGCATCCCTTGTTTTACCACTGTGCACAGATGATTAAAGATTGATATACCTCAGTAAATTATAGTTCCTCAAAGTTTTTTAAAATACATCTTTCTGCAAACATTTAAAACAGAATTTAATAATATTAATTTGACAATTTTATGTTATTCTCTTAAATAGTCTCATTTATCATCATCATGTGCCATACCGGTTGGCGTAGGCGATCATGTCCCTCCACAATCTTCTATTTACAGTGCATTGTATCAGTTCTGTTGTTGACTGTTTTCCATGCCATGACACCAAGCTATCCAGTATTTTCTCTCTTTGTCGTCCACGATCTCTCTTTCCTTTTATTTTGCCATTGTAACCAAGTATTCCAACTTTCCTCTTCTCATGATGTGCCCGAAAAATGTTGATTGCTTCTTTCTGATGTTTTTTAAGAGCTCCCTTTTGTGTTGGCCTCTTTGAGAACTTCCTCATTGGTCTTTTTAGCTGTCCAGGGAATTTTCAACATCCTTCTGAGAAATCCCATCTCTGTGGCCTCTAATCGTCTTTTCATTTGTTTGTCTACTGTCCATGATTCACTTCCATAGGTCAGAATTGGTTCTATATAGCACCGATGAACCATCATTCTCATTTTCATTTACATAGATTTGTTGCATAAATAAACATTTTATAGCATATAAAATAAACTAGTAATAATTTATAATGGCATTTTTAGAGGGCAGCTGAACTGTAACTTTGACGTGTTCGCACAATTAACTCGACCTAGATATTTAGTTTTCCTATACTATGTTATTGGGAAAAAAAATCATTAATGCTTTTAAAAAAATAACTACATGACAGTAAAACACCACTTAAAATGTAAATGAATTGTGGCCTACGTAGTTGTTACAAATGTTGTTTGAATCTCATTGCTGCATAGTTTTATAATAATCAAGTTTAAATATGTAGGTCACTCTGTCTTTTTACCAGTTGTGATCGATGGTGACATGTTTAAAACTTTTTTTTTTAACATAAATGAACATTTTAGCGGTGAAACTTCACAGAACGATGAATGGTATGTTATATTATTATTATTTGATAGATTTTTTCTTATTAGAAAAGCAAAACACGCAAAAGTAACAGGAATTTTTATATCATATTTAGTACATTTCAAGAAGTCACATGTTACGTAATAATCTGTGTTGTAAAGTGCTAGCAGAGTTATTCTCAAAGGAATAACAAGTCATTGTTATATGGAGAAAAAGGCCCAATGAAGTATATGAGTTTTTATGCTTGTTTTCACTTAATTCATCTGTTTAAGTAGATTTGATTTACATTTTGTTGCCATCAGCCCTAATTTTCTTCTTTTCAACTCTCCACTGAGAACAGATCTTCGACAAACATTTTTCCTGCAATCTTGTTTAATGCCATTTGCTTAAGATGATTCCATGACTTCCTCATCATTTCAATGTTTCTACATCTCCTTTCAACTGTTTTTAGCTTTTTTATTTGTATCCTACCCGCAGGGTTGTAAAGGTCTGTTATATAATACTCTTTTGATTGCCTATGATCCATTAAAATATGGATTGTCAAGATGGAATATTTTACATTTGACACTTTTGGCACCATTATTGATAAAAGTTGACATCAAGGCAGAGCTTTAGAGTAAACTTTAGGAGGCAGCTATATACCAGGTGTCAATGCAAGATACTTTGTGTATCATGTGATTGCCTTACACAGATATTGATGCTTTGTGTTTGAAACATTCACATGCTTATTCTAATGGTGTTTCACTAAATGTTGGTCTGAACAAATATGTAAGTGAAGTGGTGAAGGCTGTGTTTTCCAGGGAAAAAGTTTCACAATCACAGTTAATCTGGTTGATTGTGGCAGAAAACAAAGTGATCTATTGAGAAAATGACACTGACTCATTAAACAATGATAAGTATGATTTGATAAAACCTTCCAAATTTTGGAAAACAATTAGTAAAATTGGTCAGTCAAAAAGAATTAAATTGAAAAATTTTCTTTTTGTAAAAACTATCTTTCATCCTATTTACTTTGTTAGAAAAAATTTAGCACCAAAAGGGTTGAATCGACCAGACAAAAGATACAATGCAAAACAAATGAGTTACCTCAGTCCTGACTTCTAGAACTTGCTTAAAGTCATTTGACATGGAGGCCAGCTTGGACTGAAAAGTAAAGCATACAACAAAAAGGTTTATTTTGTACAGTTGAACAATTTTCATGATTATACAAAGAAATTATGATGGTGGTTTTCTGTTGCCTTCTGTGGATTTGTTTACAGTTGGCTCCACAAGCCTTTGACTAAAAAGTCTCACCCACAAGGCAGTGGGGTTGTTTAACACTTTAGGGTACCCTTCCTTAGCCCTTTACTCTCCCGAGCATACAAAGACAAGAAAATCACTGAAGGCTGTAGAAATGTGATTTTACAGAAGAATATTGAGAATACCATGGACAGCTAAGAAGAGTAATGAAAACATTCTGAAAGAGGCCAAAGCAAAAAGCGAGCTAATATCCAATATTAGGAAGAGACAATCAAAATTTTTTTGGCCATGTATTGAGAAGGGAATAGCTGGATTATATTGTAACAAAAGGGAAAATTGAGTGACAAAGAGATAGAGGGAAGAAAAGAGATACCAGGCAGCTTAGGAGAATGGTTTGGCAGAAAGTTAACAGAAATGATAAATAACTGTCGAGATCGAAAGTTGTGGAGAGACATGGTCACCTACGCCAGCAGGCCTGGTACTTGATGATAATGAAACAATTTTACTACATCTCTCAAAGTAAAACTATCTTTACCACACATAGTACCATTGCTGGTGTATGTCGGGGGGCAACGATAGAACCAGAGGGATAAAGGCCGCTTGGTCAAACCATCGCCACAACGTATGCGACTCAGGATTTTTATTTCACCCCCGATTCCCAAAGTAAATGCACATATTTCTAACATCATCAAGAAAAATAAATTATGTTGGTTTAGCTAAGATAGAAAAAAACAAACAGCATACAGAGGTTAACAAACCTATTCATTCATGCTTCATAGACTACACCAAAGCCTTTGACCAGGCATCCCATTTCAATTTCCAGGTCATAGGGGTAAACCTGATGTGTGAGTCACTGTCATTATCTCATGTCACTTCATCAATCGTAGCCGGTTCACCCCTTGAGAATTGTCTCATAGTCCAGTTGGGTTCACTGTTCCAACACAGCATGATTAGATCTCATACACATAGGATGCCTACTACACACAACTTACTCTCATATGCACACACACGTGTACATGTATACATGGCTGTATGGACACCTATGTGTGTCGGAGGATGATCTGTGAGGGAGTATATAGACATATACGTTTATAGATGTATTGTTATGTACACATACATTTGTGCACATCTTTTCGTTGTGTCTCACTCGCACAGCGCGCACACGCATGCATATACACACACATGTGCTCATGGGTTTGTATGTAGTCCTGTCTTACCTCACACATATGTACTTTTTTCGTGTGGATATACCTATTGGTATTCACAATATTATAAATGCCTCCAGTAGTAGTATAGTCTGGGAACCACCTCCACATAATTTTAGAACCGTTCCCGCATATCTTTACCTGTGTCAACTCTGTAAGCTGGCCCTTTTGATTTCAGCCCAGCCAGAGGCTGACCAAGTTCTGGACTACAGAGAAGTGACTTACTTGCCTATTTAGAAACAATAATCTACATCTAAGGACAAACCTATTGTTAACCAAATTAGAGTTATAGAGGACTATCAAGGGTGTTCAAAAAATCAGAATAAGAAACTAACAAAAATACACTCTCTCATCTGCCAGTCAAATCATATTGAATGTGGGACTAACAGATGTTGTACAGCAAATGAGTTGACACTATGAGGATAACTCACTCATCAAAAGATAGCGGAATGTGGTCCCACAAAAGGCAAAAGCAGGAAAAGCATACTCAGTGGAAGATAACACAGATGGTTCAATCAATGCAGGACAGGAAGAGTCGGTAGATGAAAACATCAATCTGTAGCCGTGAGGAGGTGTAGAACACAAGAATTGAGTGTGAGGAAGGAAAAGGCATGAATTGCGAGGTAGGTGATCAGATAGCTGGAAGTGTGGAGTCCACGTGAAAAATGTAAATTGTGATTCTCGAGAAGTGCATGGGTTTGGTAGACGCATAACTAGACATGTAGATCGAGTTGATTGGAGGAGACGATAAATATTTAAAGGCAAGACACAAAGAACAGAAGCTTTTTCAGAAGAGAGCCGAGATGTCACACGTCTAGGTGTAGAGAGGGCGTCCACCTTGTGTGGTCAGCCCATAAGGGCTAACCATAGCCAGTTTAGTATGTAGCAAAAGCTTTCAGAGGAGATCCCGATAAAAGATCCAAGTTATCACCCACCTAGGTATAGAGTAAGCATAGTAGAGCTAGTGAGCTTCGAATAGCTAGATGTTAAACCTCTAGGACTAGAGAGGGCTGACGATGGCCTAAAGTAGATAGAAGTGTCAGAGATAGATAGTCGACGAGACTAGTAGAATTAATAGAGGAGAGAAATACAGGTGAGTTGTTCAATGGGGAACAGTTCACACTTCAGTTAGTGTAGTCACGTGTAAAAACCGAGGGCCCAGCGGCGAGTGACATTGCTGTTGGGCAACATGTGTGAGTGACCATGTGTAATAGTCAGTTGGTCATTAGTTCGTGTGAATATGTTTAATTTCGGCGCCCAGGTGTTGGGCTGTAAATATAGACAGTTTGCCTTAAATTGAAGTCCTGTTGTGTGTTGTCACAGTTAACAGGTCACGCCTGGCGTAGTAGAACTTGGGGAAGGAAAGAAAAAAAAATAAAAGCCACAGCACAACTCATCAACGGAGTACTATGATCAACACGAGAAAGCGGGTTGCCATTCAGAAAGTGTACTACCAGAGACCGAAGACGTAAACAGCATGTCCAGCGGCTCCATCCAGAATTAGCGCCATCACCTGAGAGCGTGAACAGACAGGTGGGCTGCCGGTGGCCAGTCCAAGGAGACGATGCCTGGACGTCCAGATTACATCGAAAGTTATCAAGTCTCTAGATATAACGTCCTGAAGATAAAAAGCCTCCTCATAAAAAGTCGTTCCCTCCTGATACAGATTCACTTCTTCAGATACAAATAGTTTCTAGAAAGGGTGGCAGAGTGGATATGGGAATGCCCAAATGGCTGTGACACCATTCCAAACTAAAGTTGACAGAAGCAACCAGTGACCCACAAATAACTGGAAAGTGAACCAGAAGTGGTCATGAACTTCCTCATAGTGGCTCTAGAAACAGACTAATCAGTCTGTTACTCAAAAATTGCCATGTTGAAGTTGCATGTATTAAGTCATAAGGTGTAAATATTACAGCTTGCTGTAAATCATGACACAATACAGCCTCTCACTTCACATCCCTCTAGAGATGACAACACAAAGCTGTAATTATCAGAGTGAACACTGACAAACAAAAACATTTACAATTTGATATTAGAAATATTGCTAAAACTGATTACAAGCACAGGACACTCAATTCTATGTAGTAAACACATGACACAGCACGGACTTACCTGTAAGGCAACAACAACTGTGTTGGAATGTGTCTGCATGTGTTTCCCATTGTTTGCTTTCTGAGATTTGGCAAGCTGAAAGTAAAAAAGTTACTAAGTTTAAACAGTAGTAAAATCACAAAAGATAACGCACATACTCTAAACAAATGCTGCACATTAACAGATTAGGAGTAATAATAGGAACTGTAAAGTAAACATACATGTGTACATCATTGTACAGGCAATGTTACAGCCATAAAGTGTTTGAAATTGATTAAACATCATCAAGTACATGTCCTTTGCAGAACGTTGCATTCACCAGAGCCTGTCTGAAAGAATCTGTTTCTAGCCAGATCTTCCACTTTTGTTATCATGATCAAGGTCTCTTTGATATCTTTAAACCACCTTCTTGGTCTGTTTCTTGATGCATCACCCAGGAGCCATGTCTTCCATTATCATTCTTTTCAGCTTGTTGCGTCTTTTGAAACAGCCATAATATTTTAATTTCCTCTGTAGAATGGTGTTTATAAATAAGCAAGTTATTTTTAATGTTTAATTCATTTTATGTGTCTTCATTGCTCTCTCTTTTTCATTACCCAAGGTATCTTAAGGCTTTTTCTGTACCATTTTGTTTTAAATTAATCAATTTTCTTCTGTTCTGTTTGCAAGACAGTCCATGATTTATAACCATATGTTGCTACCGGGAAGATACATGCCTTCAGTAATTTTAATTTGTTTACTGCCTTGCTGGTGTTGTGCTACATGTTCTTCCTGACATTTAATTTTTGTGTTGCTATTGCTAATCTTAAGGACAAGAGGTTGGACTCGATTCTGACCAACGACTTCCTGGTTCACCCAGCCTTAAATGGGCACAAGATTTTTTCTGGGAAAGTAAAGCGGCACGAGCGTAATACTGACCACATTACCGCAAAAATCATGTGCCAAAGGTCTGTAAAAATTATGGTCACTAATACCATATTCCCTATATGCCACTTGGCATGACGGGGGCACTTTCATTTTTATTTTTATTGCTAATCTTCTTTTGATCTTTCTGGTCTCCATTGTTAGTTACTATAGATCCTTGATATTCATAGTTTGTTACAATTTCAAGTTCTTCACGGTTGATGATGATTCTTTTTTGCTGTCATGATTTCTCAGCAGTCTTCAATCAGTAGTTTGCTGTTGCTTTCTGATTGGTTCTGGCCACTTAACACCTTGGGTCCCTGTTGTGGAGCCTGACACCAGGCCGTTCCAGTTCCTGCCTTCAAGACCGTTGTCAACTGAGTTGATCTTCCACCCTTTCTGCCAGCAATTGTGTGTACTATAGAGGGGAGACTTTCTTCCTTAACTTGTCCTCCGCAGTTTAGCCGGCCAGCCAAAGCGGTTGTACTGGGGGCGGTGCGCTGCCGCTGATTTAACAATGGCAATATAATTGTTAGAATTATGGTGATTACTTCAGAGAATAAGTTGACTAACTTGGAAAGTCACAGGCCATAGGGCTTATGTTGATATATTTCCCTGAATATGTCAATGTGGATGGTAATGAGCAAACCATTGGTCTGCCTCAAGGTCAATAAAACAGCGCATAAAGAGACATGACATGTCAGATTTACTAAAGGCTGTAAGAGGCATCTTATCCAAAGAAAATTAAATGGAATGAGAGACTAAACCTCACATTCACAGACTAAAGGATCAGTTGAGAATGGGTGAAGGAAGATCAAGCACACTGTTGGCATAAACAAGGTGGAAATGAACAACTCTCAATTAGCACATAACAGAAACTTTGCACTGGCTTTTGGAAAGATCAGTTGAGCAGATAAGGCAATATTCTGACTGCAGTAACACCAACTCTTGAAACGAAAGATTCACAAAAAGAGAACACCCCCCCCCCCCCCAAATAAAAAAAAATTCACAATACTAACTTGTTGTAACTGTGCTATTTGCTCATTTAGACTGTTAATGTCTTGCTTGATAATATAGGTGAGTTCTTGGATCTCTATGGGCTTGTCATCGAACAATGCTTTCCTTTTTGCCACTGATATGAAGAGAAACAAAAGATAAATGCCCCATAATGTTACAATGTATTACAAATCTCAATGACTAGCACTTATTATCAAGCTTTTCCCTGTTGGACTTTGACTACCATCACAGTGAATCAGAAATGTTCTCTGTTCTGCACAAGATGTCCAGTTCCTGCTGTAATCATATCCAGTTTAAAGACACCTTCTTACTGGTCTTCCTCTCTTTGCTCATCTGGTACCACACCCTACATGGTGAAAACAAGATTTCTACACAAAAATGTTTAATATCCCTTGAGACTTTGACATTGTATTTCAATTTCTATGTTCAGTATTCTTTACTTTGACCAAACTAATACACCAAATGTAAAAATGTATACAATAATTATGAAAAGATTAACAATAAGCAAAACCCTAAATTTCAATACTGTTAAAAATTACCACATAAAAAAAAACACAAGTTCTTCCAAATTTGATAGCTTGTGGTGTTCAAACATTAAATCATCCCCCCACCCCCTTTACTACTTCCAGTGACCACCAGGTGGTTAATTTGTTTCTATTGATGTCGAATTTGTTTCCAATTTTGTGAGGTATAATCCTACAGTACGAAAAAAATTCACCAAATCGGTCATTTTCACATTTTTATTTTCTTGGTTGACGGTGACATCAAACAACTTTTCATGACTCGGGAAATTCAGCGAATAAGGCTTTGGTAGCCAAACATATTGACAAATTAAGGTGTCTGTCTGAATAGACAAATAGCACCTCTGGTCTAAGTGGTCAATTTTGGGTCATAAATCAACCTGAGACAGAAAATCCCTGAGTTTCCTCACTGTATAAATGGTAAACACATAGTTATGTGTCAAAAGTTCAAAGAAAATACTATTTTTAGTGCTCCTAATGTTATAATTAAGCGATAGTATTTTGTACTACAGAATGTAATGAAGTCCGCCACAGGTAGGTATTGTAATTAAGGGTTAAAAAGCTCCATTGTGTGACAGCTACTAAAATATCAGTAATCTCTTATACATATGTATGAATTTTATTAACACTTCACCCTTTGCTAATTCACATAAAATGCAATATGCTATTTTAAAATCACAGGAACATTTCAAATGTTTATTACTTCAAACTATTTGAAATGTGGATTTATAGAAGAACAGGAAGAATTGGATGGAAAGAACAGAAAATAAACGATGAAGTCTTAAAACAACTAAAAATGAAAAGAGAACTACTAAACAAAATTCAAACAAGACAAAGGAGATTTTTGGAGCATGTTAAAAGACACAGCAGCGTACTAATAGTAATCTTGGAAAGGAAAATATAAGGAAAAAGAGGCAGAGGCAGACACCAAGACTAACATGAACGAATAACATTAAAAATTAAAAGAAGGACAAGTCAGCCTATGACAAACTGACTATCAAAGCAAATGAATGGAATGGCGCTCCATGGTAGCCAACCTTCGATGCGGAGACAGCACTCAATAATGATGATGACTTCAAATAAATAGTTTATACTTGTTCACATAACAACTTTATACTTGAGAGAGTGAGTGAGAGAGAGAGAGAGAGAGAAAAGAGAGACTGCTTTGTTTCTTCCTCAAAATTTGAAAGGATAAAAGAAGTGAAGGAGCATTAGTTTTGATCTTGAAGAGACTATTCACTTACAAACATAATACACTGTTCATGTACATTATTTAATTAACAGCTATTTTTAAAAATGTACACAAACACATAGAATATAATCAATGAAACTTACAAATTGTGAGCTTTTCCAACTTGGCAAAAGTATTTGCGAGATCCTTACCAATTCGTCTGAAAGAGGTTTTATAAACTATAAGACAGTATCACATGTCTGATAATTATATTACATAAACATTAGGAAATATATTGAAACTAAAAGAAATGAAATTAGGTTAAATACAAAGATAAAAATAGTTAAACTCCAATGTTAAGTTACCCTTGTTGTACGAATATGAAACATGGAGATAAAAAATGTCATGAAGATACAGACTTTCATTAATGGATGCTTGCGTAGAATAAATCAAATGCATCAAATACTTGGGCACAATAATAACATCAGATGAAAGATGCACAAAAGAAATAAAAATAGCATTTCAGAAAATGAAGAATGTACAGAAGCCTCCACTGAGAGAATTACAGTATAGGGACTTTTCTTGAATCCTCAAAGGGTAAGAGCAGAATACACTAAGTGAAGATGTGGAAACATGAAGAAGATTGGGTAGACATAAGAGTGATCTCAAGAAATCTGTTGGCTTTAAACTAGATGGTTTGGAAAGTGTTCGTTGAAGACCTATACTTCCACATAGAGTTCAAATGTAAAAGAAGGAAAAAAGTATAACATAAAACACCATAGTGACTGAATGATTAGTACACCCTCTACAACCAGAAGGGTCAGAACTCATTTCCCACTTGTGGTGAAGTGTTCAGGCTGACATGGCTTTTATATTCATCCAAACTCTGAAAATTGGTTTTTCTGAGAAAGTAGCATGGTTTGGCAGGGATACTGAGTGTACCGTATATAAAATTATAGGCGAACACTAATAAATGATCAGTGGTTAGTGAACTGGACTACAAAGGACAAGAGGTAAGGTTTGATCACAACTGATGGCTTTTGGGTTCACCCAGCCTTTAATGGGTACCAGATATTTTTGTGGGAAAGTAAAGCGGCACGGGCGTAATACCGACCATATTACCCCAAAAATCATGTGCCAAAGGTCTGTAAAATTTATGGTCACTAACACCATATTCCCTATACGTCATTTGGCATGATGGGGGCACTTTACTTTACTTACTAATACATTATTCCCCATTAGATGTTTTAAGGGGGCAGAGGCACCCAACAGCAACAGAGCTGAAAGTTATCAGCCACTCATAGCTCATGGCTTGCATCAGGATCAATGAATCAAAACTATCCAGATCCTACTCCACCTCTTTGCAGTGCTCCTGGAAACAGACTAGCCAGTCTAATCTGACCAAATGAGAAACGAGAGGGATCAAGATGGAAGACAAGCTGTATTCAAAAATGCAGTGCAGAAGTTGATTTATTGGGTCAAAAAGCGCAAATATCACAATTCTACTGCAAACCTCAAATCATATATGCCAACATAATGTCCCTTTAAGGGCGGATGATGAAGTCATTGGGTGAGCACAAGCAAGCAGATGCCTTAAGGTGTGGAAGGAACCTTTACTTTTTCTTTATACAACAATCAACAACAAAAAAACCACACGAAGCATAAGCAGCAGAGTTTACATGCAACTCAAATGACTATACACACTATTATAAAATAAATACAGTTTGTTTGATCAGAGAAGAGTTGGTCATTAAACCAGTTGTTTATCAAACTTTTGGATATGTTAGCCTCTTGGTAGAATCAAGAGTTTTTCTTTAGGGTAGATATATACCCTAATTACAACATGATAGTAGTTCAGAGCATTCCATTTTTTTCCAACTCCCCTATATTAAAAATAAACCAACTTTGCAGATCCTACAAATGGGATAATGCTAAAACAATTGGGGGAAAATGATCTGCATGACTGGTAATATATCAAGTTTCTACCAACCATGATAGAACATGTTAACAACCTTTTAACATTTCAGCTGTTCTTTAATGGTAATATCAGAAAATAAATGATATATTTGATGAAATATGGACTGTTGACTCTTCTAGGGTGACAGGAGGTTTTCTAGTATTCTACTTTTATTCAACTTTAGCAATTCTTTTTTCTTTCAGCTCCCTGTGGAGCATAGGTCTTTATCAAACACGTTCTAAGCTGTTTTGTGTCTTGTCATTCTTTTAAGATTATTCCATATCTTCCCTATCATCTTCATCTCTGCTTCCATCTGTCTTCTCCAAAGAATATTTTGGTCTACCTCTTTGTCTCTTCCCCTGGGAATTCCCCCAAAAAAGGGGCCTGTAAATTTCAACAATTGAAAGTAGCTTTTTTTTCAGTTTTATATTACATAAAAAAAAAAGAACACAATTTCACTTACTTGGCAATTTGTGTGAATTCACTGCGAACATGAAGGGCTCTGTTTTTGTGATTCTGAACAACTCCATTACCCTATAAGAGACATATAAATTATATAAGATACATCCGCTTACAAAATAATATGATATTTAATTTAATTACTGATTACCAATGTTTATTCTCAGGTATGAACAACCCTGGTTTTCCCCATGCACAGAACCTTATTTACAGAATCAGGAAGTATTTCAGTGTTCGTTTCTTCAGTTTCTTGAAATGTTTACATCACAATAATATTTTGTGTTTAGCTTGAGTTTTAATCTCACAGTTTATTGAAATGTTTACATCACAATAATATGTTGTGTTTAGCTTGAGTTTTAATCTCACAGTTTATTGAAATGTTTACATCACAATAATGTATTATTGTGTTTAGCTTGAGTTTTAATCTCACAGTTTATTGAAATGTTTACATCACAATAATATGTTGTGTTTAGCTTGAGTTTTAATCTCACAGTTTCTTGAAATATTTACATCACAATAATATGTTGTGTTTAGCTTGAGTTTTAATCTCACAGTTTATTGAAATGTTTACATCACTATATATGTTGTGTTTAGCTTGAGTTTTAATCTCACAGTTTATCAGGACTACCTCAAGAACTTCTTCCACTCTGTCTGTGATGAGTTTAATGCTAAGCAGTTAACTCCAAGCTGTCAGCTCTTAAATCCTGTTGATATAGTTGGCTTCATCGCCAAACATGATTTCCTTGGTCTTGCTGGAGCTTGTCAATAAAGTCTTCTATATCAGAAAGTCTCAGCACTGTAGGGATCCTCAACTTGTTAAATATACTGCCATGACAACAAGACTGTTTTCATTGTGTCCACATCAAAGTGAAATCTTAATCATCTGTGGGTTACTGAACCAGCAGTTCAGTCAATAGTCAGTTCCTTTGCAGTGTATGTGATTTGAAAAGGCAGTCCATATTTTAGAGGTACATGTGGAGAAAAGGGGGTGGGAGTCAGGGCATTAGAATACTTAATAACAACGGAAACAAAGTTGGAGGCATAGAGGCAAACAAAGGGAAAAGATGCTGGATGGTTTGACATAGCATGGGGAAAAGATCAATGATGAAACTATTGCACAGTGCACAAGATCAAAGTTATGATGGGGCGTGATATAAAACATCTCTTCGCATGGTCCATGAATTAAAGAATGACAGCGGATGAACTATTTACACTGTTGTTTTTATAACCAGTATTTATGTTATGGCCTTTGGCAACTTGACAGATGGTTGGTAGCAATTAATTATAATTATCAGTAGTTTGGTAATATATTTGTTTATTATGATGAATACTGTTTTACTGAGCAGCTTCTCTCACAATTCAATCTGTCAATATTAGATCTACAGATCAGATTACACAATGATCAAGGTGCATTTATGGTGCATGGCATCATTTCCACTCTCTTGTGTTGTCTCTACAATTTGTTGCAAGATTTTCACAATCCTTCTAGCTGATAAAACTAGTATTGATCTTTACAAAAAGACTGGAATTAAGACCAGATGAAACACAAAATTATATGAGGCAACTCAATGACAAAGGCATGAGAAATGTGATATATAAATTCTATGTCTACAACAAGAGTGCTGAAGTGGAAAGCAACAGATGGTTATCTTGCAGTCACTATGACTCTGCAATCCAAAGCTGATGGATAACACACTTCACCTCCCAGATGAGTTCCCTAGAAGAAATTAGTTTCAGAACAGATTCTCATTGAGGTGAGGATCACTTCAGTGGTGAGATTTGTTGATACAGAGTTGTAGTATTGCAGCACCTCTTGGGCAGCCAAGTTCCAACATCTCCAGCAGGAATAGGGAAATCAAGAAAACCATTGCAGCTCACAACATAAACTTTAAGATCTATGAGATAATAGCTCAAGCTGACCCCATGACATTAGATTAACATCACAAAAATGCTACTGTCCCTGGTTCTATATTTTTTCTGCAAACAACTACCAAACCTGACAAAGATCTGAAGCTAATTAATACTTACTTGCAGAAATTGTATGGCAAATTATTAAATAAAATAGTGGCTTTTAAATGATTTATCTCAACTTGAAATTCATAATATTTTTTCTGACAGTTTGGTAGCTACAAATCAATGATGGAAACACACGCTAATTCTGAAACATTCACATCATATAGGAAATGGTGAATATTGTCATAAGCATAAAGAATGCATAGCACAGAGGTAATTATAAAATCTTATAGCCCATCTTAACCATTGCTGCTATATGTTATAGTTTGTGTAGTAGATATTAGCAACAATAATGTAAGAGTAGTCACTATGTGTTTGGGGTTATGAATATCAGAACTTATATGCTTAAGTCAAGTCTGCCATAAGGTTTCATCTATCTATCTTTCGTTCGCCTGAAGCATTGTCTATATCTGCAATGTCGTTTCCTGTATAAATGTTACTGTCTTTTGTAATTCTTGCAGTGGCCCATATAGTTTTGTCTGTAGTGTTGTATCTATGGGCCAATGGATTTTCCTCAGTCTACTATATTCAGTGCAGTCTTGAAGTATGTGTTCAGCAGTCTGGGGCGCCTGTCCACATGTACAAGTAGTTGAGGTGCCGATCTTGAATTTTGTATACATGTGACTATGGAGTCGATTGTGTCCTGTTCTGAGACGTATAATGATAACTTGTTCATATCTATTCATATTATAAAAGGCATCCTGATTTGGGGCTTGTGGTCCTCTGATTGATTTGATTATCTGTTTCTTATGATGGTATGTAACAGGTGTATCTAGTTGTGTGCCTGTTGAACCTTCCTTTGCCAACTGATCTGCTTTCTCATTTCCTGGTATTCCACAGTGAGATGGGATCCACTGCAGGGCAACCCTGTGGTGCTTGCAGAGTTCAGTCAATAAGGTCTGCAGATGTGGTAATTTTCTGGATTGTAGTGCCTGGAGTACTGATCTTGCATCTGTCAAAAACACTACAGGCTGCGGGCTAAGATTAATGTTCAGCAGTTTTTCTATTGCTAACTTTATTGCTTGTATTTCTGCATCATAATTGTGACAATATTTCCCTGTTGCTATTTTATTCATATCCCTAGTGTTATTTGGGTATTCTATATATGCACCTGCTCCCCCATTTTTTACTGCATTCTGTGCTGATCCATCTGTATACACACGAATCCATAGGTCTTGTGGGTATTCTTCATCCAGGAAACTGAGAGTTATTGTTTTTCGCTGTAGACTATTCTGTTCCTCTTTATCAACTATTCCTTTCACTTCTGTCCGTATTTGAACTGATAATCCAGATTCCTCTGTCCAGGGAGTCTGTTCTGGTATGGGCAGTAGGGGGTTAACAGCTCTTGGCATGTCTGGTGTTTGTCTACTAATACGCTTGGCTTGGTGGATAAAACTGCTTCTCTTAAGTCGTCCCAATGCAAGATTTTGGAATCGGTCCTTCATTGGATGTCTCGGCATGCAAGCAAATTTTTCTGCCTGTATCAGCACCTTTGTGTCCCTCCGTTCTCTCAGTGCTGGTATCCTCCACAATTTCTCCATCTCTAATATTGGTGTTGATTTCATTGCTCCTGTGATGACCCTAAGTGCCTGGTTTTGTACTTTATCCAGTTCTTGAAGTGTGGTGTTTGATGCTGAACACCATGCAGATGATCCATATTCTAAATGTGGGCGTATACTCTGTTGGTAAACTTTACTGAGTATTTTCCCACTCGCACCCCACGTAGTTCCACACAGCTTTCTTAGAATAGCCAATTTTCTCCTTGCTTTTTGGGTTGCCTTATTTATCTGCTGTTTCCAAGATAGTTTGTTATCAAATGTAACTCCGAGATACGTAGCCTGTATGTCTTCTTTCACAGGCTCATTGTTTATATAGATGGCTCCTGCTTTTTGTTTTGGGGAAAGAGTGAAAAGTGTAGTACTGCATTTGTCTGTATTGATGCTGATACACCATCTATTTGTCCATGAATTCAGTGCATTCATAGCTCTTTGTAACAATTTGGAGGCCACTGTTGCATACTCCTCTGTGCACCACATTACCAAGTCATCTGCATACATTGCCACTTTGATACCATGTGGTAGTTCAGTAACTAGGTCATTGATGTAGATCAGAAAAAGTGTTGGAGATAGTACCCCTCCCTGTGGAACGCCCTGGCGCAGTAAGACCTTCTTACTCTTAAGACCATCCAGTTGCACTCTGGCTCTCCTGTTATGCAGGTATGCTTTGACCCATTTGTACATCCTGCCATTTACTCCATAATTTCTCAGTTTCTTCAAAAGCCCTTCCTTCCATACCTTATCAAATGCTTTCTTTAGGTCTATCCATGCTGCTAGTACCAGTTTCTTTTCTTGAAACGCATCCTCAATTTCCTGGGAAAGATAGGTTGCCTGATCTTCGGTAGAGTAACACTGTCTAAAGCCTGCTTGTTGTGGGACAAGGAGATTTTCACTTTCCAGGTACCACTGCAGTCTGAGATTGATTATACGTTCCATTGTTTTACACAAACAGCTTGTAAGGCTGATTGGTCTATAGCTGGATGTCATTGAACCATCTTTTCCTGGCTTTAGTAATGGTATCATAATTGCTTCTCTCCATGCCTGTGGCACTTTACCTGTGATCCAGCAAATGTTGTAGATCTGCAGTAGTTTTGCTTTAGCTGCAGTTCCCAAGTTCTTAATCATTTCATTAGACACTCCATCACTACCTGGTGACTTTTTCATTTTTAATTTGGATATTGCCAGCTCTAGCTCTCTTTGTGTAATGGGTATTTCCATGACTTCATGTGCAGTCTCTTCTTGTCTTGCATTTTGTTGTTTTAGACGGGTCTCTTGACGTTTCTCTAGGCTAATTTCAATATTGTTGTCATTTGCAAAGGAGTCTGCAAAGTGATTTGCTGCATGTTTACCTGTTAGAATGTTTCCATCCTTCTTCAGTGTAATTTTTGTGTTCCCTTCTGTACCCTCATCATTCAGCTGTTTTACAAGCTTCCACACTTTTCTTGTGTCTCGTTCTAGATTCATGTACTCTGTTTTCTCTTTCCAACTTCTCCGTCTGGCTTGTAGTTTAGCCCATTGAAATTTGGCTTTAGCATGCTGATAGTTATTGTGGTGTTCCTGGCAGGGGTTATTTTCTGCTTGTTTTCGAGATGTTTCCATGTCATTGTGCAGTTGCTCTAGTTCACTATTCCAGTATGGTTTGTAGTGTTTCCGTGCCCCTCTGGGTATTGTTTCACTGGCAGCTTGTATTATTAGTCTACTGAATTCATCAACTATTTTGTTGATGTCTCTGTCTGTATTTAGATCTTTAGTCAGTACACTGGTGTAATGTTGATACATTTTCCAGTCTGCCTTTTTGTAATTCCATCTGGAGAGAGTGCTGCTCTCCCTGACGGCCTCATTTTGCACCACTAAAAAGACAGGTCGGTGGTCGCTGCCTCCAAGTTGTTTCCCAACAATACGTGTGATATTCCAATCCAGGTCTGGTGAATGGAAAGCAAGGTCTGGTGTAGATGTGGTATGCCATGATCTGGAATAGAATGTTGGTGGATCTGTTGCCTGGTTTAATAGTATAAGCCCATTGTCATCCTGCCAATTTTCAAGTTCTTCACCTCTCTTGTCCATATCTTCATAGCCCCAGCTCTGTGAATGGCTGTTAAAGTCTCCACATACAATTATTCTTTCTTTTAATGTAATTGTGTCTAGTGCTAGTGGGCGGTCACTCGGACAGTAGTAGTTTAGTAGATGGAAGTCTGTATTTCCTGTCCTGAGGTGCAGTATTTGATATTCCGCCCCATCCATATACACTTCAATCTGACATGCATTAATGTTGTTCCTTACAAGAGTCAGTATTCCGCCCTTTTGTCTGTTTTTCCTGTCAGATCGGTAGCACTGGTATCCCCTAATCTTCAAGGCTATGTCGTTGTTTAGATGGGTTTCCTGCAAACAGCATATGCTTACTTGTTCTTCATGCAGGATATTTTCTAATTCTATCTTTTTACTGTACCCATCTCTTTTGCTGTTGATGCCTTCAGCATTCCAGTGCATTATTTTGAGTGGTCTTATTTTGGGTTGGCCAGTAACTCTATTCTCTCGCCCCCTGACTCCACAGAGCGATTGAGAAGGACATCCAGTAATATAGGTTGGGCCCTTTCGAGGCTGAGGGCCCGGCGCTGCACCTGCCTGAGTGTCCATCACAGGGCGAGTGCCATATCGATTTGCAGTTATAGGCATGCTTCCCATTGGCGTGAGTGCGTGGCATCCTGATTTTTGTAGTGCGCCTTTTGGCTGGTTGCCTCCGACTTCAGCACTTAAAATTGCTAGAGCAGACTGTGGTCTTGCACGGGTGTAGGAAGGCCTGGCCAGTCTTGGTTTTCAGTCCCTGGTGACTGTTAAGCCCCATCCCCACGACAAGGAGCTGGCCTTGATGAGGATAAGGTTTCATGACTTTTATTTTGTTTTGGTTGCAAATATAAAGTTAACTTGACAATTTTAAAGCAGTCAGGTGAACAACTGTAAAGTACTCAATAGTACCTGTCTTGACTGCAGGGATTTAACAACTGACATAAACTCAGTGGATCTGTCCCGACAAGTCATATCAGGGTCAGTGAAAGGTTGTTGACTTGATGAGACTGATAGTAATGGTGGTGACTGTTGTCTAAGGCTGCTGCTGTGATTCTGTTGATGCTGACCAGAGGGTGATGTATGTTGCTGCTGCTGACTGTCAGAGCCTGAGTTGGTTCTTCTCCGGCGGGCTATCATTGATATGGTCTAAGTCTGGACATAACACACATATGTTGAGCTGGTAATTATTTATAATCCAACCTGCAAGTGAAAAATCAATTTAAAATGTTAATATAAAAGAAGGATACATTTTTGTTTATTAACTTGTACATTTTGCAAAGTAAGATGACTGTAAAAATAAAGTCTAGGGTACCATCATGCCTTAGTCCTAGGGTTTATGAAGAATATGATGTTAATTTCCATACCTTTTTAAATATGTAATGTGAAGTGATATTGCACTCATCTGTTGTGATGAAGTTGCTCAGATTGGTTAAAACCCTCAATTTTGTGTGCCCCACCCCTACTTTATTCAAGCTTTTGAAAATGAATACAAACAATTTTCTTTAAATAAAAAGTAGGCCAGCTGGCAGAGTTAGTAGTACTTGTCCATAAGCATTCAGATATCCTCCCCAGTAAATCCAGCAGCATGAAATGATAAGATAAACTGCCAAGTTCTCAGGAATTTAGTCAACATCCCTCTCAACTAACAAAGATCAGGGAGTCACCCCAGGGCTGCAGATCCACAAACAGCATTGACAATTTTATCTTGCCTTTTTTTGTATGGGTAGAGGGATATATGATTTATAATATTATCATATTGACTTAGTAAACACAACATTGTCAACAATGGATGCTCCCACAAAGCTGATTCACTTTAAAGACCGCAGCCATATTCAAGAAAACTGAAAAGCGCCAATGCAGAGTCTTCAGAGTGGAACCTTTAATTGACTGGACATAGTTATCTACATGTAGGAGTTTAAAGTAATTAGCACCCAATAAATCCAATGGAGGTTCTGATCAGTTCTCAACGACATGATGTAATATGCATAACAACTTCACAAAGAAGGAAAGTTATATTCACAAAGCCTGATAAGTCAATTATGTTACTATTTATGCTATTCAATGAAAAACTGAGAAACCCTAAATTAGATGCCTTAAATTTTATCTAAATCTAAGTCCGATGGATCAGTATTGTTTTAGTAGACATCAATGAATACACTGCATCACTATAATTATAAGGACCCATCATTTATTTCAAATTCAATTTATTATTTACAAATCTCAAAATTAACAAATAAAATAATACTGAAGCAAACATAAAAGACAGCACTGAGTGATGGTATTATAATTTATAGGTAAAGTGTAAAGCCCTAGTTTAGTCAGATAAATTATTTAAGTGAAACTAATGATCTTGCCTTAGTTGGCATGAGAATAAAACTACAGTAGTTCTCAATCAATTACTATATATAATTTTAGAATTTAGGATTAGGCTTAGGTTTATGGCTTTTCCTTTTGAGTGTTGTTTCTCTTTTCTCTACAATAAGGGGACCAAAGAAAACAATTGCAATAATGTTACTCAACTCAAGAGGACGTTACTCTTCCAAATCTTAATTTATCAGACTAAACTAAGACTTTACTTTTTTTTACCACCTATTTATTTTATTATTAAATTGATTAGGCCCTGTGTTTTAGTTCTTTCACTAGACCTAGAGTGACTCTACTCTAAGAGTCTAGAGAAAGAGAGGAAGAACTTTTATTTTTCACCTTTTTTACTCTTAATTTGAATTTGAAGTACTTTTTTATATTTCAGAATTTGACATTTTTATTCAGATTTTGAATGAGTCTGTACTCGAATCACACTAGTCACTACTCACTTCAGCACTCCTACCTACTCCCTAAGAGTTCAGTAAGTCTACTGACTTATACTAGTAGTTAAGTGACTGAGTGACTGCTGACTAAGACTTGAGTAAACAGTAAAGTTGAGAGTTTGAGTTTGAATGAAGGGAACTCAGAGGTTGATCACTTGTAAATCTGATTATTTAAGAAAATGTCATCAAAATAAAAAAAACATCTTTTGACGGAAATCGACCATAAATTAAACTGTAACTATTTACATTCATTACCTAACAAAATGTAGAGTCATAATTAAAACGACCGTACAGACCTAACCCTAAGTCTAATCTACTTCGTCGTTCGACCAACTGTTTATTCCGAAAGAGTTCCACGAATGCAGGAAGTTAAGTATTACACTTCCGTTCATGCGCAGAAGACTCACACACAAAAGGTATAAATACCCAGATGTGTGACCCGTTAGACTGTTTGGTGTCACGCCGTTAGCAGTAGCGGACAGGGGGAGAGATAGCGCTAGCACAAGAAAAAGTAAACAAAACACAACACAGCTATGCCTCCGACATTAGAAAGCCAGGAGCAGCTCATAAAATCAGGTATTATACAAACTAAACAGTTAGGGGTCTCCTGAAAAGAAATGTTCATTATTTATTTTATTTATAGAGTAATTTTTAATTAAATAAATTTAAATTATATACTATATATTATACTATAGTCCGTTCAGAATCGTTTGCCGAGATGTTATGATTTATAATTCAAAAAGTTCTTGATGATTTCACATGATTTTTGGCATACGGCGTTAAAATGTCCATGTCACGAGAACATATGTGTTACTCGATGTCTAGCTATAACGGTTTTCTTAAAGCGGCGAATTCCTTTGATCTTTGCCCATGTAACTATTATTTTGACCCTAAATAAAATGTTTTACAGTAATCTAGTGCAACGATGACCCATAGGCGTGTCCATAAAATTTTACTGGGTGGCAAGTATACAAATTTTAAATTATATATAGAACTTTTGTTCGTAGAGTCAATTTGATATAGTTCCATGCACTTGGTGTGAGTTTCCCAAATGTTGTCGCTGCCTTTCAAATACGTACATTTAGTTCCTCATCTAAGGAAAGTGTGGCTGTAATAGTGGATCCAAGATAGCTGAACTTCTGTACTGACTCAAGCAGGCTTCCATTCAAAGTAATGGTTGTTGGTTTGCTTATAACATATTTTTGATTGCTTGGGTGGTCTTGAACAATAAACTGTTTAACAAATCAACTAGGAAATTTTGCAAATCAAACTATTTATCTGTAGACTTAATCAGAGTAATGATCATTCAGAATCAGACGAGTCAAATAGGTCGATTACTGCTTTCGGCTGAACAAAACAACAAACCATCCTTTTTCCAATATTCCTCTTCTTGTCGTAACACATGATCCTCACATTTTACCCAGTAGTCTTTATTTATATTTGATAGAGCCTGATTTGTAAGTGTCTCAACATCGCATAATTTGAAAGTTTTATTTGTATATGCTACGTGTCCTTTAACTTTTGCCCAAACTAGTTCTATAGGATTTAAGTGTGCATGATATGGAGGTAGTCTCAAACATCTATGGCCATGTTCTTGAATTAACTTGTCTATTTTAAATATCTTTGTACGTTGTGTCTGTTTTACAAGGCTAAGCAATTCGGGTTTCAAGTAGCTGTCGTTAACTTGTATGTGTTCTTTTATGAGCCACGTTTTGATTGCATCTTTTGTACTTGATGATGTTGGGATTCTATCTTCTACGTTAACTACGTTATGGTATGAAGCATTGTCCATTATCAGACAAGAAGGTCGATCTAATATTGGAAGGATACTTTTCTCGATCCAGTCTTTAAATATGTGCCCATTCATTTCGGAGTGGTAGTCTCTATTGTCTATGGATTTTGAAATGAAAACGAGATGAGCATTCTGCAACAACCCATTATGTCTGCTACCTGCATGTGCAACTATCAAACGTTGCCCTTTACTGCTTGGTACTGATCTTTTAATACTTCCATCTGCTAACTGCCATTCCTTTTCATTTGTATGATGAGCGTTGATCCAAGTTTCATCTAAATAAACAATATCATAATCATTTTCGCGCATTTCCTTCACTTCACGTAAATACTTGCTTCTAAGAGCTACTAGATGTGGCTTCTCACAAATAATGTTTTTTCCACCAGCATACTTTCTAAAGGTGAAGCCTGCACTTCTTAATATTTTCCATAATGAAGTTTTTGATATTTCAATGTCGTTGTTAGTTTTCAGCCAAAGCTTCAACTTTCTAAGTGTCACTTCTTCGTTTATATCAAACATTCGACATATTTCTCTTTTTACTAGGTCCTTATCAAAACTAACGTTTCTTTCCTTCCTTGCTTTCTTGCATTTGTTGGCAATAAATATCCGCTTCCTTTAACTATTCGATCAAATGAACGTTTACACAAACCTAAAATATGCATTGTTCTCTTCTCAGGGTTTGATAAAGAACAATAAAGATGTCCCTTTTTACGCTCTCTGCAGAAGTATTGATAAATCTTTATAGCAATGTTATGCTCAGTAAAATATTTTGCCTTTATATTCATTCTCACATAGACTTGCAGAAGATAATATGGATAGTGCCGCCTCCTTTCTGTAAATATTGAGATTTGCCTCTGAATTATGACTCGAACTCGAGTCTACGGCCGTGATTTTGACGTCACACAATTTCCGGTTTCGGCTAAAATGTCATTTTGTGCTAAACGGGAAATTTCATATGTAACATTTCTTTATAAAAATGTATAGTGGAAACATAACTATTTTAGGACGGTGCGCATTCAGCCGTGAAGGTCATGCCTATATGTTAAAGAATCAGCTGTGAGATGTAAGCATCTACATAATCCCGCCGGTGTTTATAATATCGATTAACTTTTTTTTAATATAGGTTAAATAAGGCATCTTTGAAACTGGGTCACATTTCTTTGATAAAAAAATATTTTTATAGCCAAATTAGTATTCTAAACCTAACTTCAAAAGATCAATGCAAATGAACAATAAGTTTTTGAAAAAAATAAATTAATGTCTAGGCAAACGAATCTGAACGGACTATAGAAGCGTATCTACATAGTGCTTAATTGTGGGTGTTGTTCGTTATGTGTATTTGCAAACATGAATTCAATTGTTACAATTAGTGTGGCCGTATTTCTCAATGATTTTGTCAACATGGTACACATTTTTCTTATTCGTATTCTTCACAAGTTGTAACAATTCGGGTTTTAAATATGTGTCGTCAAATTTGACATTTTCATTCGCAAGCCATGTCCTAATTTGCTCTTTTGTATTTGATGCAGTAGGCACTTTGTCCCATCTTGAATTCCCTAAGGAAGTGCTGATATAGTAAAACAGTAACCTTTTGCATAGTTATAAATTTGCATTTCAAACTCATTGTAAATTAGATATAAATGTTGGTATTTAAAGTCAACAAATTGTCTACTGAGTCTTCACAAAATTAATAAAGATACGCCTTCACTTAGGTAATTAATGCCCAGGCCGTGGTGCGTCATGTCGTTCAATAACAATTCAGTTTTGTGCACGGGATTTTCCTGAACTTAGTGTTTCTGCAATAGCCAAACTATTTTACGTGAACGACCGCAACAAATTAATGTATATATCCTAAAATGGTGTCAAATTCGAACAGGGTGAATTTAATACAGCCTAAAGAAGAAAACTTTTAAACTAGATCAAATTTCTCAGAGCAAAAAATATTTCTATAACGACATCAATATTATAAGATTACATGCAAAAGTTGAAAGCAAAATAACAAACGGTTATCACGTAAAGCTAATTCAAGTGTGGTTATGAATTTCTGAACGGACTATAATACTTTATCATCACTCTAACTCTAACAGTTAAGTAAGTAATAACTTACTTTACTTTTACTCTCTTCTACCATTTATTTTAATCAATAAAGTCCTTCAACAGTCAAACACTTTCCAAGTCGTTTTGTTTCTTTCTTGCCAAAATTCTTTACTTTAAGATCATTCCATGTCTTCATCTTCATCTCTGCTTCCATCTGTCTTCTCCAAGATATATACTTTATAGTAAGAGTTAAAAGTAAAAGGAATTATAAATAATTTATTGTGACCTAGTTAGCTACTATATGTGTATAAAGTTTGACCTATTTATCTTTTCCAAATGTCAAACTGTCTCCCTCTCGTACATTTGTCTTGTATTATCTGAGACCTTGACCCGTTTAATTTTAATTTATGTTTTTTGTAGCTCACTATAACTAAACTATATACATAATTTAACCTAAGCTATACTATAATTACTATTAACACCAGGGCTGAAACTAAGAATAGGAAATGAAAATGTTATATCTTCTCAATATTCCTGTGTATGGTGCAGAAACATAACATCATCATCATGGACATTAGACAAGAAAACAGAAAACTGAAGCCTTTGTCATGAGGATTTATAAAAGAGTTGGATGTAAAAAAAAGAAAACAAATTATGAAATCTTAAAACAACTAATTGAAAAGAGAATTACTAAACACAATTCAAACAAGACACATGAGATTTTTGGGGCATGTTAAAAGATACAGCAGCCTACTAAAAGTAATTTTGGAAGGGAAATCACAAGGTAAAAGAGACAGACCATGACTAACTTGGACAAGTAACATCAAAAGATGGATAAGTAAGCATATAACAGCCTGCACCATCAAAGCATAAGACAGAGTGGAATGGTGCTCCATGATAGCCAACCTTCGATGTGGAAACGGTACTCAATGAATGAAAAATAATTACTATACTATACACAGTCAGTTGAGTATTATAAGTCAATATAATAATAATTGGGTTCTTGTTAAGCTTTACTTTGAAAGTTTAACTTAAAGTTGGTTATGACACCAGCCTGCCAGAGAGGCTAAATGAATGGATGGTTACAGTTACAGGCTAGTGTGTCCTTGGGTCTCTACTAGTCTCATCATCATCAAGTACCATGCCTGCTGGTGTTGGTGATCATGTCTCTCCACAACTTTCGATCTCGACAGTTATTTATTATTTCAGTTGTGGACTTCTGCCAAGTCATTCTCTTAAGCTGTCTGGTATCTTTTCTCTTTGCTTTCCTGTATCTTTTTGTCCCTCAATTTTCCCAGTTGTTACAATATATTTCAGCTGTTCTCTTCTCATTATGATGCCAAAAAATGATGATTGTTTCTTCCTACTATTGGATATTAGCTCTCTTTTTCCTTTGGCCTCTTTCAGAATGTTTTCATTACTCTTCTTAGCTGTCCATGGTATTCTCAACATTCTTCTGTAAAATCACATTTCTACAGACTAGTCTACTGACCTGAAAAGGCAAAGTTCAATTCCAGATGCAGAAATTTTTGTAAATGCCAAGTTTAGTCCCATAGACTATAACAGTTCAGAAGTGTAGTGCCCCTGTGAGTAAATGTAACATTGGACTTATTATGTGGTACTCAATCTGTCATTAGAAGACCTCTAATTGTAGAGAAAAGAGAAACAATGTGAGAGTAAAATAAAGTCCTTCAAAAAGCCAATTAGAAGGCACAAGTGCAATTAGGGCCCTATTTATTCAGGGAAGCAAACTGGAACATACGAAGTTACTTCAACTAAATGTCCACTTAATAGAAAAAAAAAATAGCATTTGAATTAAGAAGCGGGTAAAGTCATAGTTTAGTCCAGTAAATTATTAAAGTGAAATGAATGGTCTCCCCTTAGTTAGCATTACAACAAAACTACAGTAGTTTTGAAACACAAAAATAATTTTAGTATTTAGGGGTTAGTTTTATCATAAATTAGGGGCTTATGGGGGGAGGGGGGGGGTCAGAATATGATGCTATGTTACTCAAGGGGATGTTACTTTTGTGAACTTTAATTTATCGAACTAAACTAAAATTTTACAATCTAATTATTGACTTCAACAGTATTAGAGAACCACTGTGGTTTTGTTGTGACGCCAGTTAAGAGGAGATCACTCTTTTGCTGAAATAATTTACAGGATTCTACTAGACTTTTACTGACATTTTTAAAAACTCTTATTCTTTAACTCTGGATTTATTTTGCTGGCTTGAATGGAATTATTTGACATTAATTGTCAAATTGTGAACTGCAAAATCGTCAGTCAAACAAATAAAAAATGTAACCATTATTTATGATACATATCTGTGGCTGACGCATTTACGATGCTGTAGTAAAAATTACTACCACTTAGATGTAAACATTAGGCGCTCTAAAATTTGAATTTTCTCTGAACTTTTGTCACACAGCCATGTGTTCACACTAGGTGAGACATGGGGACTCAAAATTCTGGCTCAGGTTGATTTATTACCTGAGCTTGATCTCATAGATCAGACATGTTACATTCTATTAGTAAGGTCACCATAAGTCCATCATTGTGTTCAGCTACCTTATGGTGTTGTTCACTGTGTTTCCAAAGTCCAAAGTTACAATGGGTTATTTTGATGTCGAGCAATTTTCCTGGTTGCAACAAAAGAAAAAAGAAAAAAAAGAAAAGCAACCGATTTTTTTAAAGGAAAAAAAAAATCAGTGGTCACTGAGAGTAGTAATTAGGATGGTATATAGAGGGGAGGAATGTTTGACCATGGCAAACTGTTCAATTTGGAAGAATTTGTGCTTTGATTTTTTATGCGGTAATTTTTGTGACCGTATTGTAATTTAGGGTTAAATTTCTGCTTAATATTTAATTTAATTTCTGTTTCTAAATGTGACATAAATTCATAAATAATCATTACCTTAAATTAAATTATAGTATTTTCATTCTTTTTTTCTTCCCTCTGTACTATATACACCCTATTTTTCTTAATCAGTAACAAATTAAAATATTAATAAATTACTGATATTTGATTATTTGGAAGAATGAATATTGCAACTCAGCTAACTTTTTTTCATGGTTAAAAGAATTGCTGTCTGTTATTCTGGTATTTTTACATCAAAAATTATCAAGCCTTTTGTATTATCAGATTATAATTAATCTAATTAATTAAATGTTAGTTAAATGCATTTGATCCATTTATGTCAATGCAAATTGCAATTAAATATATTTTTGCCAATGACTTCAGAATCGGTGCAAGTATAATAAATTTTACTCAGACTCTGAACATAGACCCTGTAGTCTGGGAAGAAAGAAATAGCAGCAGGCCGCAATCTTTGGAAACATTCTAAAGCTCCAGCTCAAGCAAGAAGCAGGCAGATTCATAGAAGAAGAGAATCTATCTATCTATCTATTGACCTTTCGAGCCGTAACCGGCCCATAGGGCGTAGACCAAGATACACCTTCTCCTATATGAATTTTTGTTCTAGCAGTTTTCTTTTAAAGATATTTTATCAAATCTCGCCATCTGTCTCTGTTCTGTGCAAGCAGTTCTATCTCATTGAGGGAGCCGATTCCTGCTGCTCTTGCCTCTCTCATCAATGTTCTTCTCAGTGTCTCCCTGGGTCTTCCTCTTTTTCTTTTACCTGTTGTTTCCCATATGAGGGCTTGCTTTGCTATTCGATTATTATCTCTTCTCATCACATGTCCAACGTATGACCATCGTCTTTTCTTTATTACTGAAGATATTAGTGGTTGATTGGCGATTTCTCTAATTTCCTCGTTTGTTTTGAATTCGTTCCATTCTATACCAAGTATTTTCCTTAGACATTTATTTTCGAATGCGTTCAACTTTGTTTCTATATCTCTTGTTGTTTTCCAGCTTTCACACGCATACGTAAGGGTTGATAGTACATTTGATTTGAATAGCCTAAGTTTTGTGTTTGTGCTAATGAGTTTTGATTTCCACAACTTTTCAAGGCTTCTGAAAGACATTGCTGCTTTAGCCAGTCTGATTCTAATTTCTTTGCTCGTATCCCCTTCTCGATCAATGTGACTTCCAAGATAGATGAAGTGATCGATCTCTTCTACTGGTTTGTTTTCCATGTATATTTTGTCACTTGTTGGAATTAAACTTTTCATGACTTTAGTCTTTTCATGATTGACCTCAAGCCCAATTTTGCTGGCTATTGATGATAGTTCATTTGTGTTTTCCTGCATCGTTTTTATCTGATTGCTGATGAGAACTATGTCATCAGCAAAGTCCAGGTCCTCCAAATGGTCTCCTTGTATCCATTCGATGCCTTTATTACCAGTGCAGCATTTCTTCATTATGAAGTCCATAACAATTCCAAATAACAAGGGCGATAAAATACATCCTTGTTTAACCCCAGTTTCTATTGGGAAACATTCGCTCAGTCCTTCCTCTGTTCGAACTGCACATGTGTAACCATCATACATGTCTTTGATAATATTTATGATTTTTGATGGTAAGCCATATTGCTTCAAGAAGAAGAGAATACACAGTGAAATAAAAGGAAAAAAAAATTTCCAAAAGACACTGCAAAATCCATATCTAACTATTACTGTCAAAAGCTACTACTATAATAAATTTATATAAAATCACAACTACATTACAAGTTTAATTGAAGAAAAAAAATTACCTCAACAATGAATAATGCTTGTTTAAGTAAAATTTAACAAATGAAAAGACTATTAGAGGCCACAGAGATGGGATTTCTCAGAAGAATGTTGAAAGTTCCCTGGACAGCTAAAAAGACCAATGAGGAAGTTCTCAAAGAGGCCAACACATAAAGGGAGCTCTTAAAAAACATCAGAAAGAAGCAATCAACATTTTTCGGGCACATCATGAGAAGAGGAAAGTTGGAATACTTGGTTACAACTGGCAAAATAAAAGGAAAGAGAGATCGCGGGCGACAAAGAATAGCTTAGTGTCATGGCATGGAAAACAGTCAACAACAGAACTGATACGATGCACTGTAGATAGAAGATTGTGGAGGGACATGATCACCTACGCCAACCGGTATGGCACATGATGATGAAGTGAAATTTACTGAGATCTGTTCTAGATTAGCCGTAAAGAAAGCTTAAAAACCTGTTCCACAATTCCATGAAACAAAAGTCAGCAGTACCTATCAATACAAATATATCAATTAACAATTTCGTTAGTGTATATATACATTAGTTATGTCCAGAAATAGTTACCAATGTCCATCCATGCACCTGACCAATTAATTTCTGGATACTACGCCATATTTGTAAAAACTGAGCAGTATTTATTTGAGGATTTATGAGAATGAGCTCTGTTACTCTCAGATCCAGCCTATCTTGTTTATTGTTTACTTGCAGCTTTGATACATTTTTTATACCTCAATTTTGTTCATATTTTTCTCTTAAGTTCAAATATTAAAATTGTCCTGATATAACCTTGTACACTTTATTTCATATATTTTTATTTTGTAATTTCAGCAAATTTTGTTTTTATATTCTGCACTGTTCTTATTTTCAATAAATCTGTTACAAGTATATTACTAAGAACATATTTTCTTTGTGATTTTTATTGCCTGACTAATTTGTCTGATACAGATGTCTTTCAAGAAATACAAGCAACGCTTCAGAAAAGAATCATGGTCTTTGATGGTGGTATGGGGACCATGATTCAGGCTGAAAGACTTGATGAGGAGGACTTTAAAGGGGATATTTTCAAGAATCATCCGAAAAGTCTGAAGGGAAACAATGATTTGCTAAGTTTGACAAGACCACATATAATTCGTAAAATACATAAGGTGATCTCCAGCTATTTAATCATAATCATCATATAAAGTATATTTCACATAGTGTATCATAATTCTTTTTGTCCTTGCATGTAACTTCACAAATGCATATACATATATAATTTACAAAATAAATTGTTTTTGCCACTATTCCATCAATTAAAAAAAAATAAAAGTCTTTAATTCTCTTGTAATTTTATTTTGAAGCTTTGCAGAGCTTGTAGTTTATTATCAATTTTAATGAAATGCTCAATATAAAAGTATGTTTTACTAAAACTGCTGAAAAGTTAGAATATCATTTTGTTGCTTGGAATTGAACATAACTTTACTCAAAGCATCATATATGCTGCTTGATGGCTGGGGAGCACCTTGAGACTGGTTGAGACTAACACATTCAATGGTACATCAATAGCTCAGGCTGACTATGGCATGGAGCATAGTGTAAGTTAAGATGTCATACCTTTTAAAAAACAAAAACAGATATGACATCTTAACTTACAATATGCAATGATCTGAGCAGTGGTCTGCTACCAGTGGCCAGAATTGGATGCTGGACTCTAGAACAATAAGAAAGATAACGACCACCAAAATGAAATGTGTCAGAAGAATGACAGGAAACAGCTTAAGGGACAGAGTAAGAAACACTGACCTGAGGAAGAAACTCGAAATTGCCATCGAATACATAAAGAAACAACATATAAAATGGTTCGGTCACATAGCAAGACAAAAAGAACTAACAATGACTCAAAGAGCCATAAACAAATGCTACGAAAACGCCAGAATAAGAGGAAGACAGAGAAAGAGATGGATAAAGGGAATACTAGAGTCACTAGAGGGGATAGCACCAGAAGAGCAAAGAATTGCAGATTGCAACTCCCCTCGACACCAACGGCAATGGATGAAGGATAGAAGAAGAAGAAGAAGATGGCTGGGGAAAAAATTTAGGTAAATCTGACATACAGTCTAACAGTTTAAGAGAGGAACTTGCCAGATATAGAACTTGAAAAAGCTTACGTCAGTGAAACATTTTTAACACAAATGATCATTCATCTGAAAACATAAAATATCCCTGCAAAATCATCAACATCAGGAATCACATTCAAAACTGTAAACATTAGTGAAGGTGCTAAATTAGTGCAAAAATAAAATCAAAGTTTTCATAATTTTAAATTATATTTCTTAGGAGTACCTTGATGCTGGGGCAGACTTTGTTGAGACTAACACATTCAGTGGTACATCCATAGCTCAGGCTGACTATGGCATGGAGCATATTGTAAGTTAAGATGTCATACCTTTTTTTTTTGTATTTTTAAAATGTAGTTATCTCATAAACATAACTGTTTATATACTAAATGATAGCATCTAATATCAAAGATTTTTTTCTTTTTCTACAAATTTTAAATTGTCTCTTCATATGATAAAGGCATCTTGGGTTTTTTTGTTTTTTTTTAAGTAGTCACATATCTATCTATTGTCCTTTCGAGCCGAATACGGCACATAGGGCAGAACCACAATCTCAAAAACGGGAACCGTGCGTGCCAAAATGGTACATATTGCAGAGATCGCTGCATCTAAAATCTGTGATTCTGTTTCCATAACAATACTTTTTACAATGACAGTTTGTCAAGCCATCGATCAACTTCCTTAGTCACCTTTTACGACATGCCTGGAAGGTCACAGTGTCACTATCCTTTACTTCCCTCATAATGAGGCCTTGGTAACACACAGGAGTCACATATGCCTACATATTCATTTATTTATAATTTTGTGACCAAAAAAATGAACATTGAAGATTATGTGAACCTCAACATGAAAATGAAAATTACAGCAATTGCTGTAGCCCAGAGAGTTTCATAATCAATAATGCTATCATAATATAAAACTCTCTCTGTTTAGAAAGGTCTAAGGTAAATGATGAAGGAATAACATTTTTCTTTACACCTCAGGGAATGAAGGCAAAAAAAAATGTCCAGATAATTAAATTATATTGTTAATTTTAGAGGAATCTAGAGATTTCTCTAGAATAGAAGATTCATCTGATATAGAGATTTCATCTCATTTCAAAGTGTGGCTAAGTAATTATAACTACGACTTTATTTTCAATTGTTACCAGGTATACAGACTTAATAAAGAATCTGCAGAGCTTGCTAGGCAGGCTTGTGAAGAGGTTACTTGTCAGACAGGTATATTTGACTGTTTGTTGCCTCTTAGTAATAAATAGATGAGGTTATGAAAAGTGTAAGTCTAATGCTATAAATTAATGTAGAATCCACTTTATGAGTAAATAAGGTTTCTACAAGATTATCCTTTTAAAGTATAGCATAGTATATATTATAGTACCAATCACTATTAAAACTATGCAAACAATCATTCAGTGGATAAGTTGGACAGGTAGACCAAGGTTTATTGGGTACATTTTATCAATCTCAAGAGACAAGTTGAGAAGCAATTTAGAGACTTTATATGAAGTTGTTGTTGTTGTTTTCTTTATGCGTATCCGTTCTTTCCATTTATCCTTCATGTTTAATTTAAAACTTTAAAGCTAAAATTGTCACGTCAAGTTTCCATTTTGGACTTTCATTTTTTTTTCATGATTGTCCAAATACACTAGCCACCTCTTCTTCTGGCCTTCATTAGATCTCTTAACTTTAAACTCTTCTCTTGTGGACTCTGGTCAAGTGTTGCTTATATTGTTATAATAGTTCCAGTTTGTCTTGGGCTCTTCTATAATTTATAATAATTTAAAAAAAAAACTGCAGCACGTTCTCATTTTTACAGATAGGTCATTATACATTGATATTCTCATATGGTCATGCTGGAGGATTTATTTGTCTTGTTAGTATACAGTTTCTATCAACTTTAGGAACAACAAGAAATATACAAATAATTTGACAAAGAAAAATAAAACCTAGTAAACAGTAACAAATCCATTCGTTATGTAAATTATGAAAACTTCAACTAAGGGTAAACATTGAAATTTATTTCTGGGAACAGTAAAATAGCTGTCATAGAAAAAAAAGAATATTCAGTTTTTGGATAAAATAAGACAAATATTGATCAGATGTATTTGTTTTCAAAGGCATACGTCGCTATGTTGCTGGAGCTATGGGCCCAACTAACAGAACCCTATCCATATCTCCATCAGTAGAGCAGCCTGAGTTCAGAAATATCAGTGAGTTTTTTTTTTATCTATTATTAATGAGCACATCAATACCTTTTTACATTTGTGTGTAAACATTGTGCATTTGTATGGAAATGTTCAATTATTGTAGTATTTCAAAAAACATCTAAGTGACCAAGGTTAACTTTATTAAGTCAAATTTTCCAGAAAGTTGCCCAAATGTTCTCTTTTCCTTTACAATTTGTCTTGTAAGGCTTACAAGGTCAGTTTTTACATTTTTTAAATACTTATTTTGATTAAAAGAAAAAAAATGTAAAGTAAAGTACCCCCGTCATGCCAAGTGGCATATAGGGAATATGGTGTTAGTGACAATACATTTTACAGACCTTCTGCACATGATAATTAATAGATAGATCCTTATAAATTAAGGGCAGTCCTTAAAGTTTAAGGTTATCCATAACATAAAATGTCATTGGAGAATGAAGTATTGAATTTGTACCACCCTAAGTAACAGCATTAGGGTGGGCCAGTGACCTTACCTGTAAAAGTATGAGCATAATCTGCAAAAACTACTAGTATGAGAGGCATGAGTATATGACATATAAAGAAAAATAACCTACCCGTAAAAGTATGAACATAATCTGCAAAAACTACTAGTATGAGAGGCATGAGTATATGACATATAAAGAAAAATAACCTACCCGTAAAAGTATGAACATAATCTGCAAAAACTACTAGTATGAGAGGCATGAGTATATGACATATAAAGAAAAATAACCTATCCGTAAAAGTATGAGCATAATCTGCAAAAACTACTAGTATGAGAGGCATGAGTATATGACATATAAAGAAACCTAACCTACCTGTAAAAGTATGAGCATAATCTTCAAAAACTACTAGTATGAGAGGCATGAGTATATGACATATAAAGAAACCTAACCTACCTGTAAAAGTATGAGCATAATCTTCAAAAACTACTAGTATGAGAGGCACGAGTATATGACATATAAAGAAAAATAACCTACCCGTAAAAGTAGGAACATAATCTGCAAAAACTACTAGTATGAGAATGGTCTGCTGAAAGTGGATTTCAAAGACACATTTGATGGGCTAATTATTGTGACAGACTCAGTCAGTGCTTTGAAAGGTACAGAACTGATGTTTCTGGCATGAGTAAACCATAAATAAAGAAAAATAACCTAGCCGTAACAGTCACACAAAAAGGGGGTGGGGTGTGTTTCATCGTGGCAATAAAAAAGCTGATAGGCTTGCAATGGGTGTGCATGTGGTGGGGACCATGAACATTCAAAAGGGTGGTGTCTTGAAGCCTTCAACTATTGAGTGTTAAAGAAAATGTCACAGCAGAAATGAGGATGCTGTATTGAAATGCAGCTTGATCAATACTTTCAATACACTGATAACAGATCTAAAATTTATTAGCCCTTTTATTTTCACTATTGATTTATGTGGCTTGTTTATTATTTTTTTTAAACACACATATTTACTATGCCTTTGGTTAAAAAATATGAGTTATAGCTTGTTTCATAAGTTGTGCCCAACTTTTAAAATCAATATCTTTTAAACCGCTTTTTGTATTTTTTTCAAAATTTGCATGTAAAGTTATAATGATTAGAACCCAACAGGGAATTAATTTCATTAAAAACAAACATTTGGTTATTATTATTGCTTATTTGATTTATATAAATTTATAACGACCCATTGATGTAGTCAAAACTTAGTGTTTACAGTATTTAAGTTAAAAATAGCGATGACAAATCTATACACTGTCAAATTTACGATTTTTCACGCTTTAAACGTGAGTTCTCTGACACAATTAGACACTTGTAGAAAACACGAGGCATTGTGTGTTCCATTTCCGTTCATTCATAGGTGTAGACGTGGAACGCTAACATTTATCATGAGTCTTAAAATGAAATTCTGCAGTTTACAAAACATCGCAATAAAAATGTATGACTATTTTTGCAAAGAGGCTAAACGAGGAAGATTATTTCATTCTTTAGAAAACCCTGAGAATAGGACAAGACACATTTTGGATTTATCTAAACGGTCATTTAATCGCTGGATTCAAGCACGTGACCGTCAATGTTCCAAATATACAAAATCACAAGGAAGAGCAAAAATGTTGGATAATTTCGACAGTGAACTTATTAGAAGTGAAATTCGCAAAATGTTGGGTATGAATGAAACTGTTACAATAAGAAAATTAAAAGTATCGCTGAAAAAGAACAACAGTATTGAAATATCAAAGTCTACATTATGGAGGAATGTGAGAGCTGCAGGCTTTACATTCAGAAAGTATTCCAATGGACGAAACATCATCTGTGAGAAGCCACATATAGTAGTCATGAGAAGCAAGTACTTACATGAAGTAAAAGAGGTGCGCAAGCAAGGTTATGATATTGTGTACTTGGATGAAACATGGATCAATGCTCACCACACTAACCAAAGGGAATGGCAGTCATCAGATGGAAAGATTAAGAGATTAATACCTAGCAGCAAAGGACAGCGCTTGATAATTGCTCATGCAGGTAGTCGACAACATGGACTAATACAGAATGCAGAGCTCATTTTTCTTTCAAAATCCATAGACAATCGGGATTATCACTCTGAGATGAATGGTCACATATTTAGACATTGGATTGAAAATTCTGTTCTCCCATCACTAGATCGACCATCTTGTCTAATAATGGACAATGCAGCGTACCACAACATTGTTGCACTTGAAGATAAAGTCCCGACGTCATCCAGTACAAAAGATGCTATTAAGATATGGCTCACAAAGGAGCACATACAATTTAATAACATGTACTTAAAACCTGAATTACTATCTCTAGTAAAGCAAAAACAGAGGACAAAGATTTTTCAAATAGATAAGATTATCCAAGAGCACGGTCATATAAGTTTGAGGCTGCCACCTTACCATGCTCATTTAAATCCAATATAACTAATCTGGGCAAAATTAAAAGGACAAGTGGCAGATGAAAATACAACATTCAAAATATGCGATGTAAAGACTCTTGCTAATCTCGCTTTATTAAATATAGACAAAGATTATTGGGCTAAATGTGAAGACCACGTCTTAAAACAGGAAGAGGAATATTGGAAAAAAGATGGTTTGTGGAATGTTCAACCCCAAACAGTTATTAATCTTTTAGACTCGTCTGATTCAGAATGAAAGTATATAGCCCCCACAATGTTGGCCCCTATATTACCTTAAATTATTTCAACAAACGGTCCTTTTCAGGACCACACAACTATGAAAATTGGACATACAGGTATACCATGATATTATCGTCCGTCCTCAAACTGAGCAGACAATAATTCTCCTGGTGTTTTGTTTTATCCAGTTATTTCCCCATTACGGCCACGCCTTTACCTAGTGAAAATTAATCGTAGACCAGCAACTACGGTAATTTCTATTCTTTAGGGCTTCACAATTTACAATTTTGACAAATATCAAAGAAATATCGCCGCTTTAAGAAAACTGCAGCTGCAAGATATTTGTTAAATATACATTTAAAGGGTCTTTTGCATTCTAATAACATTTGGAAAATTTCAAAAGTATTTAACAAACGGTTAGAGAGTAATAGCGTTTTGAAGTTGGGCATATGTTTTGAAACGAGCTATAATATAATCATCCACTGTGTAATGTGCAGCAATACACTAATAATTGTTTTTGCTCTTCATCAGCATTTGATCAACTTGTCGATGCATATGCAGAGCAAGCTAGAGGGCTACTTGATGGAGGAGTTGATGTTTTGCTCGTGGAAACCATCTTTGATACAGCTAATGCCAAGGCAGCTTTGTTTGCTATTGAAAATGTGTTTGAGGCAGGCTATAGGCGTGTTCCAATTTTTGTGAGTTGCAGATGTGTCTTCATCATTAATATTTAAGCTCTTTGCGGAATACAGATCTTCAGCAAAAGTGCTCCACTTGTTCACAACTTATGCTAGTCTTTTCAGTTCTATTTAATCTCAACAAACGCTAGAAATAAAGATTCTCAGATCATCAATATAATTTAGGGAACATGTAAAGTTCCAAGAAAGAGTTCCAACATTTATAGTCAATATGGTGGATATATTTATTTATGGCTATGTCAAAAGACACAGCGGGCTGGAAAAAAAAAGTGACGGAATGGTTGCAGGATGATGAGACAGGGACATACCAAGGAAAAGATGGTTACAAGACACCAAAGAGACCTTGAACATGACAACAGAAGTGGGTGACTTGACTGGAGACAGATTCTTTCAGGCAAGCTGTGGTGAATACAACGCTCTTCAAAGGACATGCAACATGAATGTTGATGGAAGAAAGGAGTGTTGAACAGATACATTAAAATAAATGTATAAAATAATGATTAAATATAATTATATTGTAAGAAAGTATGGCTGGAATTTATATGTGACTAGCGTAGGCTCCAAAGTTGTCGCATGTTAGCACAACTAATGGGTTCTTTCTAATCTATTGTACAAGTAGTACATAATAAGTTACTGTTTGTATTACGTAAATATATCAGCTTTTATATTTCAAACATCACACCTGTAACTTCATTATGCCTAATTAGGTCACTGCACATCACTTAACTTATTTTAGCACATGTGGTCAAAGAAGTGGCAGTTTACAAAAATGAGCACCTCTTTTCACATTCACCTTTTCCAATGTAAACTTGGAGATTTTTTTTAAAAAAAAAAGCTGTAATCTCACCATTTATATATGCTACAAGTTACATCACAGTTCATTTTGTCTTGTGATAATGTCTATGATCCTTATAATTTTTTTTGCTTCTCATGGATATAGATCTTTAACAAACTTATATTTTCTTTCTCTCAGTTTTCTCATTTATATTTCACATATTTAAAAAAAAAAAATTCAGAGCTCCTGATATATTTTTAAATGCTGCTAGAAATATATTTTCAGATTTTTCTTTTTAATTGAACAAAAGAATATGTATTTCTATCTATCTATCTGTCAAGTATTAAGCACAAATGTTCACAGAAGATGGAAAACTAGACAGAGAAATTGATATGAGAATGCAAATGCTGTCACATAGCAGCTTTCACCATTGCTAAGACATCCAAACATTTCTATGCCAGCTAAGCAACAAATAATAAATAGCATTTTCATACCAACTTTATGCTATGAAAGTAAAACATGGACCCTTTCTAAATCCCATTTAAGAAAGATCAATACATGTGAGATGTGATGCTTGAGAAAAGTAACAAACAACACAAGAAGAGATAGAATACCAAATGAAACCATAAGAAAAATGGTAGGAACTAAACCCTGCCAAGAATATATAGAACAACAACAACTTAAATGGTTTGGCCACCTGGTCAGAATGAACCCTTACCAATCACCATCAAGGGCGTTATTCTCGAGAATGCATGGAAAAAGACCAAGAGGAAGACCCAGAAGAAGATGGATAGATGCAGTGACAGAGACATGTAACAACAAAGGAAAATCACTAATTCAGACAGTTCGAGCAGCTCAAGAACGACAAATGATATAAACCATGACACCTTTTAGGTATCAGTGAAAAGAGAAAAGAAGAAGATCTATCTATCTATTGACCTAGTAGACCAAGATACTCCCTCTTATCTGAATTTTTGATCTAGCAGTTTTCAATTCTTTTAAAGATATTTTATCAAATATCGCCATTTGTCTCTGTTCTGTGCAAGCAGTATGTATTTAGTTGATATTAAATTTCAACATGGTTATTTCTCCACATTTTTATCAACTGACAAACCAGAAGATATTGCCTGATCCCTTATTGTTTTATCAACTGCTTTTCATTTCAGATATCAGGTACAATTGTTGATAAAAGTGGTCGGACTTTGTCTGGTCAGAGAACTGAGGCTTTTATCACCAGTGTCTCCCATGCTCAACCAATGTGTCTGGGACTTAACTGTGCCCTAGGAGCTTCAGAGATGAGGCCTTTCATTGAATCAGTTGCTTTGAATACTGAAGCATACATCTTGTGTTATCCAAATGCTGGTGAGAAGATTATTAAATTATGTTTGTTATTGTTTAAGTGGCTTTATTTTTGTATTAAATGTGAGTCCCTACATTTGTCCAATGTTTGGTTTTAAATTAATTAAAAATATAAGCAGGAAGTACTCATCATCATTGAGTGCCATCTCCACAACGAAGGTTGGCTACCATGGAGCGCCATTCTGCTCTGTCTCTTACTTTGATGGTGCAGGTTGTCATCGGCTGATTTGTCTATATTTTGATGTTACTCGTGTTAGGTGCGTGCTTGTGATCTAAGAAGGCCACGCGTTTAGCTTCGATTACGGGTGTCATAACACGGGAGTTGGCTTCAAACCAATTGTGAGACTTAAGTGTCAGTTTTCCAAAGATTCCAACCGTGTTATTGTAGATGACGTTGCGGAGATGCTCCCATTTTTCCACAGCGCTGTTGTGGTGTTCATGAGCGCTTAGCGACTCTTTGAGGGTCTTGTTGAACTGCTCGACCAAACCAGAATGTGTTAGCTTGCTAGTGTCTATGCAAGGTCTCTTCTTTGGCTGCCTGGCATAGTGGAACCTCCTGGGCAGTAACTTGAGTTTGCAGCAGACTAGTGAATGATCCAAGTCGCAGTCTGCACTGTGATATGACCGTGTGTGAATTACAGATTTGAGGAAAGGGCGTCTGACAAGTATCAAGTCCAGCTGGAGCCAGTGTTTTGATTGTGGGTGTCTCCAAGATACTTTATGCTGAGGCTTGGTTTTGAAAAAAGTATTTGACGCACAGGTTGTGATAGGCACAAAACTCTAGAAGTTGTTGGCCGTTTTCATTTAATTTACCAACTCCAAAGCGACCGAGGCAGGTTGGCCATGAACTGTGGTCTGCGCCAATTCTAGCATTGAAATTCCCCCAGTAGAATAATGTGATCTTGTCCTGGTATACTTTCCATGACTTCTGTCAAATTTTCGTAGAAATTGTCCTTGGTTTTAGATTATGAGCACAAGGTCGGAGCGTTTACACTTATAAGGGTAACTGGTCCTGTTGTTGTATTGAGGCGAAGTGTTAGTATCCGCTGATGCATTCTGACCGAGTGTACCCAGGCCTTTTAGAGATTTTTTCACAGCAAATCCCACACCGTGTTCTCTGATATCGTCGCTGCTCTTTCCTTGTCAATTGAACATGTAGTCCGCCTCGTTCAGCATGCCTGATCCTGCCAAATGCGTCTCTTGAAGTGCGGCTATATCCATCTGAAGTCTTTTCAGTTTATTATTGATTATGGCTGTCTTTCTGGCGTCGTTTATATCACGCAAATTGTCAGATAGGCCAGTTTGCATTGTACGGACGTTCCAGCCACCCAAACGTACGTTGAGTTTCTTAATTGTTGGTTTCGCTTGTGTGGCAGGTGTGGATGGTAACCTGTCGACACCAAAATGGTGATTCAGGAGTGTCCTCTCCATGGCGCAAGCTTAGGCAGAAAAATAAAGAGACAAGTTGTTGCCCATGCAACATGTTTCTTCACTCCACGCAGCCGAGCGATCCAAAGGTCTAGCAGGGCAAGAACAGTTTGGTGCCAACCGCACCGCAGGAGTTGCCAGAGCAATGTTGAAATCAACACTGAACTGCCTTAGGGGCTCCATCTCTGGATTTTTCCTCAGGGTTTACTCCCGAAGTCTATTCCATGAATGGGTACCTGCTAGACAGTGGGGGTTTATAATCGGAGTTGACCTTCTCCTAGATGCATTGCCATCTTTAGGCTGACGGGTCACACCTACCCGGGGAGGAGGTTAGGGCGCCTCCGATATATATTTATATATATATATATGCGTTCAAAAGGTAATGCACCACATCGGTTTTCTCAGGAATAATAAGCATATAAGCATAAAATGTCATCACACTTTAAATAAGGCATGTGGCGACTGTGTGCACAAAATTGCACTGCAATCAGCCAAATAATACAACTGCACTAAACCGTTGAAATGAAGCATGTTAGCAACTTGCGTCATAAGCAGTGAATTGTGATAGAATTTCTCACTTTAGAGAAGAAAACTGTTGTGAACATTCACAAGCGCCTATGTGATGTTATGAAAGCTTTGCAGTCGACAGGAGCACAGTAATTCGCTGGGTTTAGAGATTAAAAGAATTGGAAAGCTGCGATACAGAGCTTTTTGATCGGCAATGCTGTGTGCGGCCTGCCACAGCCACCAATGCGGAGATGTTGAAATGCTCTGAGAGCATTATTCTTGCTGATAGGTACATCACTACTCAACAATTGGCCTTAGTTGTCAGTCAGCATTGGTAGTGCAGATGCAATTATAAAAACTCTTGTATTCTCTAAGGTTTGTGCAAAATGGGTTCCACAAAATTTCACAAATGAGCACCGATTGCAAAGAAAAGCAATTTTTTCTTAACTGTTTCAATGTTAATGGAGAGAACTTTTTGGCTAAGATTGTTACAGGGGACGTAACCTGGGCACATCATTTTGAACCTGAGACAAAAAGACAGTCAATGTAGTGGCATCATCCGCACTCACCATGAAGAAAGAAATTCTAGCCATCTCCTTCAGCTGGAAAGGTCATGTTCTCTGTCTTTTGGGACATTGAAGGTGTGATTCTTGTGGATGTTATGCCAAGAGGAGAGACAATCAATTCGCAAGCTTACATTAAGACATTAAAAAGCCCAATCAACGTTTTTCAGAGTTCGGCTGCACAAGAATCCAGCAGACCTAGTTTTTTTTCATGACAATGTGCGCCCTCACCTAAGTCTGGCAACACGGGAAGCAATCACCAGATTGGGTTGGACTGTACTCCCCCATCCACCACACAGCCCTGATATGGCGGCACCCTCTGATTTCCTTCTCTTTGGTCCACTTAAAGATTCCCTCCGTGGAACAAGGTTTGAAGATGATAAAGTGATTCATGCAGTGAAGAAATGGCTAGATGATAAAAAGTCAGATAAAAACAATGCAGGAAAGCATAAATGAACTATCATCAATATCCAGCAAGATTGGGCTTGAGATCAATCATGAAAAGACTAACGTCATGAAAAGCTTAATTCCAACAGATGACAGAATATACACGGAAAACAAGCCAGTGGAAAAGATCAATCGCTTTATCTTGGAAGTCACATTGATCGGGAAGGGGATACAAGTAAAGAAATTAGAATCAGAATAGCTAAAGCAGCATTGTCTTTCAGAAGCCTTGAAAAGTTGTGGAAATCAAAACTCATCAGCACAAACACAAAACTTAGACTATTCAAATGAAATGTACTATCAACCCTTACATATGCATGTGAGAGCTGGAAAACAAGAAACATAGAAACAAAGTGCAACGCTTTAGAAAATAAATGTCTAAGAAGAATACTTTGTATAGTGTGGAATGAATTCAAAACAAACAAGAAAATTAGAGAAAAGACGATGGTCATATGTTGGACATGTGATGAGGAGAGATAATAACCGAATAACAAAGCAAGCCCTCATGTGGGAAACAACAGGTAAGAGGAATAGAGGCCGACCCAGAGAAACACTGAGAAGAACATTGATCAGAGAGGTAAGAGCAGTAGGAATCAGCTCCCTCAATGAGATAGAGTAGCTTACACAGAACAGAGACAAATGGCGAGATTTGATAAAATATCTTTACAAGGATTGAAAACTGCTAGAAAAAAAATTTAGATAAGAGAAAGAGTATCTAGGTCTGTGCCCTATGGGCCGGCTATGGCTCAAAAGGTCAATAGGTAGATAGATAGATTTATACACTCATAATTTCAAATTATTTGTTATAATGGATTTAAAAAAAACATATATATTGTTGATTTCTCATAGGCTCTGTCAGTTATATTTTTAAAATGCTAATGCTGCTTGTGATAATTGTCTAAATTAAAAGAAAATTTTTTGACAATATCAGGATTGCCAAATACATTTGGAGAGTATGATGAGACCCCTGAAATGACAGCAACTCAAGTCAGAGTAAGCTTCTAGGAGCATTTACCTCTTTGTTTGTCCTCTTGTTATCTATCTGATTTCTTTAGGATCTTTTTACATATATCTCTATGTCATTCTGTTAGATATTTAGTTTATAACACAGAATTAATGAATGGTTAGAAAACATTTATATTACATTAACTACAATTATCATGAGGAATCATTGGGGCAACTGTTACTACACTGCACCTATCTAGTGGACCTACAATGTCATCATCTTCTAACACAAGCAGCCATTAACAACACATTCTTCTCTTCAACAGAATAGTTTATGCATCTTTGTGCATGGTTATGAGCTCAGCGCATTATATAGTTTATAGAGTATTAAACATTTACATTTAAGTAATAAAGAAAAGACGATGGTCTTGGGAGTCACATTGATCGGGAAGGGGATGGATATGTGATAAGAGATAAATAATAACCGAATAGCAAAGCAAGCCCCCATGCGGCAAACAACAGGTAAGAGGAAGACCCAGAGAAACACTGAGAAGAACATTGATGAGAGAGTCAAGAGCAGCAGGAATCTGCTCCCTCAATGAGGTAGAGCTGCTTGCACAGAACAGAGACAAATGGCTCTAGGGACTTCGTCAGAGTTGAAAGCTGGCGAGCGCAACAACAACAAATAATATTTTATCGCAACAAATATATCTGTTGATGCAGGAATAAAATTTTACTCTTTCTGAGAGTATAAGTTGAAGTTTGAAACTTTGTTCTGGCATACTTTTAATTTTGAACTATTATTATGTCTGTGTATTTCGCTGACCATGGTGACTAGTGCCGTTATTATATTAGGTAGGTCTACGTGTCAGATATTGGGATTTCTTATATATTTCACAGTTTAACTTTCATGTTAACAGTCACATATAAAATGGTTAATGTTGAAACATTTCATTGGATTATTGTTGTGCTATTTGTGTTTTAGTAGGACTACATTGACAGTAGCATTTACATTTTATTTTTATTGTTTTCTTATGGATAGAGATGTTACCCAAGGTGATATGGTAGAGATGTAAGCCATGGTAATATCAGTTGACATATAATGTTAAACAATTGCCATATCAATAAAAAGTAATATAAAGTGTGTGTGTGCATAATGTAGTCATTTAGGTTGACATTGCGGTTTTTAATTTATTGACATTTTCGCAATTATTACCATGTTTCAAAGTTATTCACATGTTCTTTGCAGAACATTGCATTCACCACAGCCTGTCTGAAAAAAGAATCTGTCTCTAGCCAGATCTCCCACTTCTTCTGTTGTCATGTTCAAGGTCTCCTTGATGTCTTGAAACCACCTTCTTAATCTGCCCTGAAAGTAAATTATTACATTAACTATTTTGGATGTTTTAAAAATGATTGCAATAAATTTGTACATATTGTAAATTTATATATACTATTTCTATATAAAATTATATAACATTTTACAAATATAATTTTGTTTCTCATCCATTCAGAAGTTTATATATTTTTTGTCCTTACAGGAGTTCATGAAAGATGGCCTTATTAACATCATTGGGGGCTGCTGTGGAACTACACCAGCTCATATTAAGTAAATGTTGCTATTGCTTTTAAACCAATGTTATTTACTTAGTCTACAAAATAGCATGGCACTATATTTTTTGTAAAGCTGTCACCATACCTTGTAGGAGTGTACGTTACACCCCACTACTTGCTCCTGCTACCAGCTTTACAGCAACTATTTGCCTGTTCAACCTCCCCCATTACACTATATATATCCATATCTTCTGGATGTTTTTTTTTTTAAGAAAACAGCACAATACATTTTAAAGTTAGCTTTATTATACATTATGACTGTTACCTAGTTTGCTTTTGTAATAATCTAAGTTTGTTCAAATTTGTGCCCATTTTGCAGAGATCGTGTTAAGGGGCATAAACTCCAATTGTCCAAGTTACACATTTTGCCATCTGATGACATCCAACAGGGAAATATGAAAATGGTCATCTTTATACAATCTGTTTAAGGAGAATTCTCAGAGTATTTTGAATTAGCAAATTCAACAACTAAGATCAAGGCACTGTGAGGGTCATATATTGAGCATCCTGAGAATGGCCATTGATTTGTTGTTTTACAATATACCTTAGCCTTGACAGCAGAGTGGTAGTAGTGCTTGCTACTGACCAGAAGGATCTTTGTTCAGTCACAAGATTTGGCAAAATATTTTTATGGGTGATGCTGCTGCAGAGTTCACCCTACATCTGAACATAGGTATCAGAGATTTTCTCCTGGGAAGGTAAGAAACATGACCTGAAACAGACCACGCCACCCATATATGCCATTGGTCATTGGAAAATATGGGAATTAACATATTTACATACAGCAAAGCATGGAGAGAACCCTTGCTTCCTACAATATACTACCATTAAGAATACCATTTTTTGATCAATTTGTATGACCTAGAAAAGTGGATCTTGAGCCTCTTGGATAATTCATAAAATCTTTAAAGGGTACTGGTTGGTCTTGATGCAAGATGTCGGCATCGAGAAAGAGAGGTTGTGGGTTCAAATCCCAGTTGGGATTTTCATTTATGATTTTTCTCTGCCGCAACCACCCTTGGTCTCAGCAGCGAGGTCTGGCTTGAAACGTCAATTACTCATGGACGGTAAAAATATGAGTAACTCCGAAGACAGAGTTATCTGCCTGTGCAGCGAGGGACCCCTGTGCACATGCAAAATGGATTAACACACAAAATTCAGTTCCTAATCTCTGGGGACATTGTCTGAGGTCAAAAGCTGGCAAACGCCCAAAAAAAAAATGGAAGACATCTAAAGATGCTATTTTGTCAATGCAAATGCTTTTCTAAGTTTTCAAATCTTTCTAGATAATTGTGGGTATGACTAAGGTATATTCTGCAATCACTAATTATAACAAATGGTAATAAATGGCATTGACATGATACCAGAACACTGCCTTTTGCAGAGAGTAAACAAGTTCACCCCACACCTTAAGCTGTAAAGAGAATAAATGTTAAGTCCTATACCTTTCAATGACTAATGGCACATTAAATGGATGATGTGGTCATGCCAGGCCACCATGTTCTCCTAGAAACATCTTTTGTACCCTGTTTTCAAAGGCTGGTGAACTCTGGAGCAATATTGGTATTTAAACAAAAATGCCTTATCTGGAAGTTGAACCCAGATCTCTAGTCAGTAGCTGCCACACAGCGGGACTTCAGAGAGTAATACAGCCAGGAAACAGACTATAACAGAGAACACTATATGGACATTCATTGATATAAATTCCAGGGTACCTGCAGTAGTAAGCTTACATTCAAATAGATGCAAGCATTCATGCTGTAGTGGAGAGTAATATGAGGACATTCATATGGACACCAGAAACTTAGTAAGATGGCATTATGTATAAATACCAGATTACTTGAACTATAAAGTACATAAGTAGTAAGATAGCACAATAAACGTATGGATATAGGAGAAAGAAAAGAATTAACTTGGTTAGGTCTTTCCATTCTGAAACTAAAGTTGCCAAAGATATTATGAAAATTATGTTAAATGTTTAACAGTTGTAAGCCTTTAAAATTGATCTGTATGTTTTTTTTTGTTCTTCTTTCTATTTGTTATGTAAATATGAAAGTGGTTTTGTACCTATATTGTCTTTAATGCTTGACTGATCAAATTCATGATCTCTTAGAGCTATAGCTGAAGTTGCTCAACATTTCAAGCCCAGAGTTGCTCCAACAAATCTACATGCAGGCCATTGTTGTCTTTCAGGTAAACATAACTCTTTTATTATTTTATTTTACATTCTGTACAAATTATTGACACTTTAGGAACTGTCTCATTGATGCTAAGTCTATTGCAACAAATCACCCAGCCTTTAATGGGTACCAGATTTTTTTTCTTGGAAAGTAAAGCGGCACAGGCATAATACCGACCACATTACCCCAAAAATCATGTGCTGAAGGTCTGTAAAATTTATGGTCACTAACACCATATTCCCTATTCGCCACTTGGCAGGACAGGAGTCCTTTACTTTTTTTTTTTTATACTATTGCAACAAAAGGCAGTTGCTTTTCTGAAGGGTTGTATACATTCCTCTTTTTCATTTCTCTCAAGATGCCCAAAAAATTGTTTCCACTGCTTCAAGAAAGTAGTGTTATCATATTTATTTTGTCTGGTTTGATCTGGGCTTGATTCTACCCAGCTGACTCAGCTGAAAAAAAAATGAGTACCTGGCTCATTGAGTTGGGGAAGGTAGATAACAGCCAAGAAGAGCATTGGTGCCCTCATCTTCAAGTGATGTGACTTAGTATCTTGAAGTTTCCTACTTTACTCCTTTATGATATTTTAAAAATATTATCATGGAACAACTTTCCTGCAGTTGCCATTGTTTGATTTATTATCTAGCAAGATGATGTATTGTCTTGTCAAAGTGTTTAATAAAATTCAGAAACACTTGTAATCTTGTATACAATGTTTCTTTTAACAAACTTGAACAACTGCTTGTGGGAAATAATAAATTAAAATAAAGTACGAGACTTGAATCTGCGTCTCAGCACACAAGTTTTCACCCATATGTGCCCAGCTGCCTATCCAGAAGTGTTTGAAGACTTCTGGATAGTGTCGCTTCTAGCATCAAAACTTATGATGCGAGTTGGCATTCCTCATCTTCCCAGAGTACTATACCCTGGTATCCATTTCTGCCAGCAGCTGGATTGACCTAATGGGTATTTTTTTTCCAACTACGAGTACAATTCACACTGCTTCCAGCAGGAATTGAACACGAGTTGTACGAACGTCAGTAGCACAGTTACGTGGTTTTTCCCAACTAGGCTACAGAGACCCCCTATTATAAATATTTTGATGTTTAACTCTGAGTTTTCTATAAATAATATTTTCTTCTACGCATAAGTATGAACAAATTCAGATTTTAAAAAAAAATAGATTGAAATTTGCAATCATGAGTAATATTATAATCAAGCATGTTTGTGTCTTGCATCAATTGAAGAGAGGGGCAAACATAATTAAAGAGTCAAAGTAAACATGTAAGAGTACAACAGCTGCAATTATGAGTACAAAGTGAATATAAAAACAAGTAAGGCTGGATTAAATGTTGGGTAAATCTTGATTCTTTTAAAACTCTTTTATCTGCTTCAAACTAGCTGAGTAATTGTTTTATAAACATTATGTTTATGTTCACAATAACAGGTCTAGAGCCATTTTATATCACTCCTGTAACAAACTTTGTCAACATTGGAGAGAGATGCAATGTGGCAGGTTCAAAAATGTTTTGCAGATTGATCAAGAATCAACAATTTGAGGTAAAGCCAGCTATTTTTATTGTTTAAAAAAAAACTGGAAAAAATTGTAAACATTTCTTGTATTCATTATCTTACACTTGCTACCTTTTGATTACAATTTTTGTTATTAAACTTGGATGCAATCAAACACAAAATGCTCAATGCTTCATGAATGATGATGATAATTGAACGCTTTGGGAAAGATTTAAGCCTCTTAGACCCTAGATATTGATGTGGGCTGAATTTTCTTTTTTTAATTTCCTTGTTTCTACTAGAGAAGTTGGATCATGTTCATCCCTGGAGTTCTGCAATACTAGGTCTTCTTTATCAGCAGATCCCACTATTATGGTTGTTATCTCATTAGTCAGCCTGTTTTGACACAAGCTGCTCATGAAAGGACTGTGGGATGTGAAGTGAGGCCTTGCTCCCTGTTGCGACAGCCACAGATCATGTCCGTTGACCATACCTATTAAATAATGTCTCTTAGAATAGGTGATCTAAAGTGGATCACCATGACTACTTGATGTAAAAGAAATCCACCAATCACTCTTTTTTTTTAAAAAAAAAAAAAAAAAGATACATTTTATGGAAATGCATACTATACATTTACAAACTTTACACACTAGCCATAGTATGGAACTTCTAGAGTTGGGGAATTAAAGAAGATCCTAAAACATGTTCAGAAGAAAACCAAAGAATAAGCATATCATTACAGGAAAGGGAGCACAATATTTGTTGCATAAATGTTTGGAGAGACACTTTCTGACCTGCTAAATGAATTTTGTTGTTACATGCATTGCTTTTTAAAAAAATTTTTGCTTACTTTGTATCTGACTCGTCATGTTTCCACCCAATTTTCTTCATCTTTTCTTGTCAGATAAATTCAACTTTATCTGTTTAAAGAGTTATTATATTTTGTTACATTTAAAATGTTGTCATTTTTTTTTTCATCTGTTTGGCCAGAAATTTTCTATTCCCTAGACCATGCAGCTTTATTTTAGCATGTATTTCTAAAAAATACCCCCTAAAAATTATTGTTATATCTTATAATAACTTATAAGAATATGTAATACCTTATAATATAAAAACTGTGCAACTCATTTTTGACAATATAGAAAAAAGAAAATGAGTTTTTAAATGTTATGTAGAGCCAGTCTTAGCATATGGATGTGAATCATGGACAATAGGACAACAGACAAGAAAATCACTGGACGCCGTAGGAATGTGGTTTTACAGAAGAATGTTGAGAATATCATGGACAGCTAAGAAGAGTAATGAAAACGTTCTGAAAGAGGTCAAAGCAAAAAAGAGAGCTAATATCCAATATTAGGAAGAAAAAAATCATAATTTTTTGGCTATGTTATGAGAAGGGAACAGCTGGAATATATTGTAACAACTGGGGAAATTGAGGAACGAAGAGATAGAGGGAAACAAAGAGAAAAGATACCAGACAGCCTAAAGAGTGTCTTGGCAGAAGGTCAACAACAGAAATGATAAATAACTGTCGATCAGAATTTGTGGAGAGACATGATCACCTACGCCAGCAAGCTTGGTACTTGATGATGATGATGTCTTATAATAAATTAATTAATTTAGTTAAAATTTTAGTTTAAATAATTTGTATGGCAACAATTCACATTAATGCACTGGGTCTTTAAATGCTTGAATTATCCTAGAAAATTCATCATAAAAATTATTTCTACTTAAAGATTGTCAGGAGAAAATGTCACAATTTCTTGAACACTTTCAGAAAGCCCTTGCTGTGGCCAAAGTCCAGGTTGAGAATGGTGCTCAGGTTCTGGACATTAACATGGATGAAGGAATGCTGGATGGTATCTCTGCTATGACAACTTTTGTTAATCTTGTGGCTTCTGAACCTGAAATTGCCAGGGTAAATAATTTACAATAGATAGAATACAAATTTGATTACTGTTTTTGGTTATTTTTTGCATAAATAAAATATTGCATTTATTAAATGATTGCAGAATGTAATTTATATTGCTACAAAGTGTGTGTTTATTATGCAGTTCATGATTTGTGTAATTTTTATATTATTAATAATTGTTTTTTTTGTTACATAGTCATTGAGTGTTTGTGTTTTTGGTTACATAATTAGTGTGTTTATGTGTGGCTTGTTACTTAGATAATGAGTATATGTGATAGGTAGCTAATGAATTTTTATGTTTGTTACGTAGTGTATATGTGTCCATGGAATTGTTGCATGTTTTTATAACTGTATTATCATTTTTTGGTTTATAAATAATAATAAATGTAATGAGTTTATTGCCTGATTATTATTTATGTAATGATGGGTCTTTGTGGGTTTCCTACATAATTAATGAAGGTTTGTTGTATAATGTGTGTTTGTGAAAGTCATTATATAACAATTTTTAAAACCCTAAATTACAATACCATAGTAAAAATTACCGGATTAAAAGACAATTCATCAAAGTTTGACATTTTACTGTGGTCAAATATTGCCCACTTCCGTAATAAAGTAAAAGTAAAGTAAAGTACCCCCGTCACGTGTAGGGAATACGGTGTTAGTGACCCTATATTTTACAGACCTTCGGCACATGATTTTTGGGGTAATGTGGTCGGTATTACACCCGTGCCGCTTTACTTTCCCAGAAAAAATCCATTACCCACTAGAGGCTGGGTGAACCGGAAGCCGTCGGTTGGGATCGAACCCTACCTCTTGTCCTTTGTAGTCCAGTTCACTAACCACTTAGCCATCGCGGCTCCCCCACTTCCGTAATACTTTCCTAATTACTCAATTGCCTGCAGACATCAAAAAACCCTTTGTGACTCAGGAAACATAACACTATGAGGTACCCGAACATGCTGACAGACTTAAAGCGACCGTACTGATAGACATTGTAACACATCCAGTCCGTGAGGTGGAACTCATGTCATAAATCAACCTGAGCCAAGAATTCCAAGTCACTGCGTTTTGCCTAGTGTGAAAACATGGCTGTGTGTCAAAATTTCAGAGAAAATACTATTTTTAGAGCATCTAATTTTACATTTAATCGGTTGTATTTATTACCATGTTATCATAACTGGGAGAGTTTACAGACGGATATCATAATTAAGGGTTAAGATTCGTTATTTGTTTCTTTGAAGGTTTGTTAAATCATTTTTTTGAAGATTCATTACATACTTGATGATTGTTTGAGAGTATATGAGATGTGTTTGAAGGTTTGTTATGTGATGATTATTTGGAGATGCATCACATGATGAGTATCCAAAGGTCCATTGCTTGAGGACTGTTTGAGGGTTTGTTTAGTGGTGAGTATTTGAAGGTTTGTTGATTAATAAGGAATGCTTTGTTAGTTTGACTTTTTTAAAGTCACTGAGTTTTTGTATGGCAGCATTTGTCAAGAGATCAAATAATAAATATGTAAAAGTGTGCACATTTCTGAGCAAATCGTTGTCTAATGTAACATGAACTTTGAGCTTGCACAATAGTTTGAGGAAGTGGAAACAGTGAGACTGTACCCACAAACATAGAATAAGAATCATGTAAAATAAACAAATAAAAATATAAATGAAATTGTTTTTTCCTTATCATTATTCAAATATTTAAAAGATCAAAGATGTAAGATAATTATTGAAATATTGATATAGATAACCATATTTTCTTTCCTTATTATACATGTTTTTCCTCCCAGGTTCCATTGTGTATTGATTCATCTAACTTTGCAGTTATTGAGGCTGGACTGAAATGTGCTCAAGGGAAATGCATTGTTAACAGCATTAGCTTGAAAGAAGGAGAGGCAGATTTTCTGAAAAAAGCCAAAATTATCAAACAGTTTGGTGCTGCTGTGGTTGTCATGGCTTTTGATGAGGAGGGTCAGGTAATACATTAAAAAGTTACATAAATATGGTTCATTTATTTGAACGTCTTAAGAATGTACAAGTCAATTTAAATATTGTATATAGGGTTAGCGGGGTAGAGTTTTGCCCCACCAAAGAAAGAGTAAGACATCTCTTTTCCCCAGTTAGTCTTTGGGACACCCTTGGGCAAGGTGGAGCTCCTATTTAGCCCCCCCACCCCTATCAGGGTTATGTGAAGCCATTGGAGCAGGTGGTGGATGGTGTTGTGGGAGCAGCCAACAAATAGTGCCGGTTATGGTTCCCATTCTGTGATGGCAGGCAGAGGATCTCATGTATAGAGACAATGGCTGCGATATTCGACTAGTACAGTCATTGCCAAGAAGGAAAGAAATGCAAACTACCTTCTATATATTGCCTAGAATAATTATGTCAAAATACAACTTAATATCTACAACAAAGAGAGAAAATCCTGGATAGCTTGGTGTCATGGCGTGGAAAACTGTCAACAACAGAACTGATAAGATGCAGTGTAGATAGAAGATTGTGGAAGGACATGATCGCCTATGCCAACCGGTATGGAACATGATGATATGGTGTTAAATTTATCAGAAAAAAGGTATAGTTTGTTGCTTACATAGCTTATATCTGCGGTAGAATAATTGTTAATGAATTTGACAGGGGACTCGGCTATCTACAGGTCAACCTCTGGGCAGGAATGTTCTGTGTGATCTGATTTCTGGCCTTCTAGGAAAACTGAAAAATAGTAGATCCCGCGTGCACTTGTGCACGTTAAAGAGTCCTTGACAGTTAAATGTAGGTAGTTAATGACCGAAAAATGAACCTGACTGCTGAGAACAAAAGATTGGATTAATCCAAATTAACAGCTTCTAGATTTGCCCAAGCTTTAAATGAAAGCTAGTTTTTTTTGGGGGGAAAGACAGCACAGGTATGATACTGACCATATTACAGAAAAAAAAAATATGGCACTACAACCATATTCCTATTTGCCATTGGGCATGGTAAGGATCTTTCCACAGTTTACAATGTGCTTGTTAGCTTCTATATTGGCAACATGCACCAAAGAAATATAAAGCATAAACCAAAGTAGCATTTCAGAAAATGAAAGACATCTTGTGCAACAAGTATCCATGTCAATAGAAATGAGAGAAAGAGTTTATCAATGCTTTAAAGAGTCAATTCTGAGCTATGAAAGTGAATCATGAATGATAGACAAACAAATGAAAAGATAATTAGAGACCACAGAGATGGGATTTCGCGGAAGAATGTTGAGAATTTCCTGGACAGCCAAAAAGAGCAATGAGGAAGTTCTCAATGAGGCCAACACAAAAAGAGAGCTACTAGAAAACTTCAGAAAGTAGCAATCAACATTTCTTGGGCACATTGTAAGAAGAGGCAAGTTAGTATATTTTGTTACAACTGGCAAAAGAAGGAAAGAGAGATCATAGATGAGAGACAACACTAAATAGCTTGGTGTTTAAGCATGGTTTAACAGTCAACAGCAGAATTGGTACAATGCAATGAGGACAGAAAATTATGAAAAAACATGAACGTGTGATATGAGCCAGTATGGTACATAATGCTGATTGTCAAAAGCTAAACTTTACAGAACTAAGAACAGCTATGGATAAAGTAACCATGTTTAAATAACAAAATTGATGTTCTCAGTTGCTGACTGAAGTACATGTGATAAAGAGTTATTGATCTGTGATTGGTTATGGTTATGGAAGGCCTCGGTATCACTGCAAACGAATTAAAATCCATAATTGCTCAACCGCTCATGCCAGGGGAATCATTCAAATCAATATCTCATCTCTCAAAACAAAGAAAGATAGCTGCAGTCCCCCATCATAGCAGTCTCAGCACATGCCAAAAGACATAAGGTAAAACTGCACAGAAAGTGAACACAGCCATCTGTTCCCCATCATACAATATCATCATTCATCGTAAGCAATCGGAATATCAAAACACAATCTGGATAAAACACAGCTCACTGTGTGCACAGGGTACTTAACTCCGCAACAAGCTGGACTTGGAATATGAGGAAACTGCAACAAAGGACACTTTTCAGGCACAGCCTTTAGCAGTTCCTGCCGCCTATCTGCCGTACTCCCTGTGATGTCATTTTTTAATGAGCTAAAATTAAATGAAAACTAGTGTTAAAATCGTTTAAAATTATTTTGAAAATATATTACGTTTGCCACATTGGAAAAGTGATTGATGGCATTAATTAAAATGGCACATATCATAAAGTGATTGATGGCATTAATTAAAATGGCAGATATCATAAAGTTGATTGATGGCATTAATTAAAATGGCACATATCATAAAGTGATTGATGGCATTAATTAAAATGGCAGATATCACAAAAGTTGATTGATGGCATGATTTAAGATAACAAATACCATAAAGAGATAAATATATATTTCAGGCTACAGAGACTGATCGTAAAGTTGCTATTTGTACTCGTTCCTACAACCTTCTGACCCAGAGGCTTGGGTTTAATCCCAATGACATTATATTTGACCCTAATATTTTGACTATTGCAACGGGCATTGAGGAGCACAACAACTATGGAGTTAATTTTATTGAGGCCACATCCATTATTAAGGTAAAAATAAAAATAAATTGTATTCATTATTTTACTATCATTGTCTCATTAATGTTTGTTATATGATTTTTCTGTAAAATATTTTTTGTAGCTTTATTTGCTCTTATTTGTGAATTTCACAAGGAAATTAAAACATAATATAATAATTGGATTTTTTTTTTTCTTTACCTATTATTGGGAACAAAACTAATTTTATCATATTCTATCTCTATCTATCTATTGTCCTTTTGAGTCGAAGACGGCACATAGGGCAGAACTACAATCTCAAAAACAGAAACCTTGCATGCCAAAATGGCACATATTGCAGAGATCACTGCTTCTAAAATCTTTGGTTCTGTTTCATTAACAATGATTTTTACAATGACAGCTTGTCAAGCCATCGATCAACCTCCTTAGTCGCCTCTTACGACATGCCTGGAAGGTCACAGTGTCATGATTCTTTACTTCCAATTTATCATATTAAAGAATAACAACTTCTCATTATAGCATTTTTCTTTTTTTTAATCAGAGAGTTAGTTTTCAGGACTTCTTTTACAAACTTTGATTACCAAATAAAAATATGTCGTCTTCATGTTTTTGACCTTTCACTATTATGTTTGAGAATATCTTGACATTCTGCTTCCGCACTTCATAATAAACACTTTATAAACATTAAAAAATATTAACTTTACATATTTCACTATTATCCCTAATTCTTTTTTTTTTTTAAATCTTCACAATGCATGGAAACATAGCATACATCACAATTTAACATTTAAATATGAAAACTTAACAATATATTATCAGTCTATTACTGATTAACAGAAAACACTTCCTGGTGCTCGAGTTAGTGGTGGTGTATCTAATTTCTCATTTTCCTTTCGAGGAATGGAAGCTGTGAGAGAGGCTATGCACAGTGTTTTTCTCTACCATGCCATCAAGGTAATCATTATGTATATTCATTTGATATGTACGGCAATATTTTATTCACGTTATTTTACCTATTATATGCATGCATTTACTGTATCAGAATCTTATTTCACTTGATGTCATCATGAAAAATTGCTTCTACACTTGCATATAATTTATCTGTTAGTGTGAGGACAGAAAACTATTTCTACACTAAATATAATCTATAAGGAACAAACTATTTCTACACTAAATATAATCTATAAGGAGCAAACTATTTCTACACTAAATATAAACTGTAAGGAACAAACTATTTCTACACTAAATATAATCTGTAAGGAGCAAACTATTTCTACACTAAATATAAACTGTAAGGAACAAACTATTTCTACACTAAATATAATCTGTAAGGAACAAACTATTTCTACACTAAATATAATCTGTAAGGAGCAAACTATTTCTACACTAAATATAAACTGTAAGGAACAAACTATTTCTACACTAAATATAATCTGTAAGGAACAAACTATTTCTACACTAAATATAATCTGTAAGGAACAAACTATTTCTACACTAAATATAATCTGTAAGGAACAAACTATTTCTACACTAAATATAATCTGTAAGGAACAAACTATTTCTACACTAAATAAAATTTGTAATAAAAAAAACTATTTTTACATTGAATAAAATCTGTAAGGAAAGAACATTTTCTACACTAAATAAAATTTGTAATAAAAAAAACTATTTTTACATTGAATAAAATCTGTAAGGAATGAACATTTTCTACACTAAATATAAACTGTAAGGAAAGAAAAGTATTCATACACTAAATATGACTTTAGTGTATTATAATTTAACTATACTTTACATTCTTTTGTTTTTTTGTGTGAAAAAAAGTAAACTATATGTACACTAAATATGAAGGATACATGTGTTTTTTTTTTTTTTTTTTTGGGGGGGGGGGCAGATTATTTATTTAAAATATGTTGAATATAAGGATACAAATATGAAGAAAATAACATTATCTTTGTTCACGATATATAGTAAGCATAGGAAATATATTTGTATGCTAATATTAAATCTAAAGTGTACCCATGTTGGTAAACACTTTGTTGATAGTTGACTTCTACATAGAAACTCATCAAACTGAACATTTGGTTGTCCTCACTGGTGTACAGGCTGGCATGGATATGGGAATTGTGAATGCTGGTGCCCTGCCGGTCTATGATGACATAGAGCCTGAACTGCTGAAGATGTGTGAGAACTTGCTGTGGAATAAGGATCCAGATGGGACTGAGAAACTTTTAGCTTATGCACAGGTTTGTGAAGCTTGACTGTTAATTTTATTATGTTTGGGTTAGTAGAACTGACTTCACTGCAAGACATACATGGTGCTTTCCAAAAGATAACAGTGTTATCTTCTGATGGTTTTAGTAATTCGTTTCTTATTCATTCTGTTATTCTATTATATCTATGAAACCAGTTTCATTGCAGTCAGGAATTTCCCCATATTCGCTTGTTATCTAATTCTTTGTTACTATTTTTGTTTCCATATTCTCGCGGCTTCAACTGATGTCTTGAGTTTACATTTAAATGGTGGCCATTGAGTGACTTCAGTTTGTGTTCACAATCCATGATAACATTATAGTGTCTTGTAAGTTATTCCATAAGATGTTCATTTCTATGAATCTTTGAATATCCAGAGAAGGACTGGGTGATCTAGTGGTAAAACGTTGGCATGTAAACAGAAAGATCTTCAGTTTGAATTCCACCACAGGTGGTGGGAATTTTTTTTATTTGAATCTATGGAGTTTTATTTATTTATTTATTTTTTGGGGGTGGGGGTGGCTCTCCTGGTCACTGGGTAGCGAGATTTGATTTCTAGTCCTCTTGGACAAAGGTAAAAGACAGAAGGTCCCTTGTTCAATCTGCAGACATTAGAAAATCTTTGGCTATTAAAATTGATAAGAGTAAGCCAAATATGGCCACTGCTCAGGGCAAACATTTTTAAAAAGATACAAATACACCCAATTACCCCCTCCATCTTTGCAGTCTCCGCCTGTGCTATGGTGTTAGTCATATCACACTAATCACAGATTTCTGTTGTAAGTTGTTAAAAGAGTGATGCTTTAATGTTATTGTAAGTAAAAGTAAAGAACCCCCGTCACGCCAAGTGGCATATAGGGAATATGGTGTTAGTGACCATACATTTCTCTAGTAACCTTAGTGTTATGTATTCCATTTGTTTGGTTATCTTTTGTTTTGTTATATCTCTTGAATCATTCATAGATTACACTTATATATATAGCTGAGAAAACTTTAATTCTTCTTGGCTTCTATATCAACTTCCATATTTTCAGTGACATTTGTACACAGACCTAGAACATTTGTTTCTCTTTCAAATTACTGAGAGCTCTCCTTTTCTTATCTCAGTTCATTCTTTGTGCTATACTTTTGGTTTCTTGTGGTGGTTAAAAAAGGTTACTATTATTGGAACTGAAGAAAATGAAAATTCTGTCAAAATTCCATGTAGGAGTATAGTAGTCCTCCATCTAAGATTGTAGGAAGGTCAATGAAAACTACAGCATAGAAAAGCAGTCCTTGAAAAATGTGAAGATAGGTACACTGTCTTGTACTTTACTTTACTATGTGAAGATGGGTACACTGGACCATTAAATGCTAATCTTAGTTCACTACATGTAGTGGACTGGGTGGTCTAAAGGTTATAATGTCGACATCAGGTCAGGAAGGTCCTGCCACAGGTGGTGGTAGGTTTTTTAACCTCTTTGAATCCATGGTTTCCTCATGGCTTCACACTTCTAGTCTCTGCAGTGAGATCCAATATCTAGCCCTCTCAGAAAACAGTGGAAAAACAAGAGGCCCTAAGTGTGCTCATGGACATTAACAAATCCTTGCAGTTAAACATTGGAAAGAGTATACCAAACATGACAGCAAGCTGGGCAAAAATTGTTAAGTAAATCGACTCATGCCAAAGACAAATATGTCAGACCTAAAGGCACAAATAAATCGTGATTATGCTGTAAACTAGTGACACAACAGTCTATGTTCACTTGATGGGTGAATGCTAAGAAGAGGAGTGCTCTACAGCTTAAAGATGATACAAAGAATCATATAGAGAAGAGACATGATCATGTAGCTATCTCTTGTGGCATATCTTTTGTTCTCGACTAACAGGGTTTCAGAGTTCACAGAGCTCTGAAAATGAGTGCCATATATTTTCTTTGATAAAGTGTTATAGACTGATGTTAGCTGACCTGTAAATGTATAAACTTTAACAACTATGGGCACAAACTATACATCACCAAACTCTAGGTATGATTCGTACTCTCTACTTGTTCTAAAAGGAACAAAAATATTCTCTTCTTTTTTTTAAGAACATGGCCCAGGGCAGTAAATCTAAATCTGGCCAAGAGGATGAGTGGAGACAGAAACCAGTTGAGGAAAGACTGTCACATTCTCTTATTAAGGTAATTCATTCATTTTAATATATGTCAATTTTAATATACTTAAGTCCCTACAATTTGATCCAAAAAATTGTCTATATCTATGGCTGGATAGATCTTTGGTAACACTGTCTGCATTAAACTCATATATAAAACTGAGGAAGTTGGACACCATTTTGGCATCTCAATAATGCATGGATAAAGATTTGTAATTAGATTTCGCTAACTTTTCTGTACATGTGAGTGAGTGTAAGTGTGAGAGAGATTGAAAATATGTAATATTGGAATTTATTAAATTTAATTCATCATATATTTGTGTATATTTACTTTATTTCTTATTAGTATCATCATCAAGTACCGGGCCTGCTGGCATAGGTGATCATGTCTCTCCACAACTTTCGATCTCGGCAGCTATTTATCATTTCTGTTGTTGACCTTGTGCTAAGCCATTCTCTTAAGCTGTCTGTTATTTGTTCTCTTTGCTTCCCTCTATCTCTTCATCCCTCAATTTTTCCAGTTGTTACAATATATTCCAGTTGTTCTCTTCTCATTACATGGCCAAAAAATGATGATTGTTTCTTCCTAATATTGGAAATTAGCTCTCTTTTTGCTTTGACCTCTCTCAGAACATCTTCATTACTCTTCTTAGCTGTCCATGGTACTCTCAACATTCTTCTGCAAAACTACATTTCTACAGACTCCAGTGATTTTCTTGTCTGTTGTCCTATTGTTCATGATTCGCATCCATTTGTTAAGACTGGCTCTACGTAACATTTAAGAACTCTTTTTCTTGTTTCTATTGTCAAAAATGGATTGCAGTAGTATCTTCCTCATTTTTATTATTATATACCTATTAGTATACTTTTATTATAATTAATATTAGTATACTTTATCATTGTAGTTGATATTAGATTTATAATCTGGATGTCCTCCTCAGTAAACTGAAAATGATTGCTATTCCACAGTTCATGTACCAAGCAGGCTTTTAGACTCCAGAATTCATCCTACAGTCATGTAAATGATAGATCTTAGAGATCTAAGATATAAATATGTAGAGGATAAACTATGGCCTGCATATGAAGATCTAGTGCAAATAAAGAGATTGATGGAGAGTCATCTTACTTTATGAAGATCTGCTACCAGCTATGCAATTTATGGAGTCTTCTTACACTGTGAAGATCTGTTACAAGCTATGAAGATTAACTAGCAGAGAGTCATCTTACTCTATGAAGATCTACTACAAGCTATGATATGGATGGAGAGTCATCTTACTCTATGAAGATCTGCTACAAGATATGAGATTTATGGAGAGTCTTCTTACTCTGAAGATCTGTTACAAGCTATGAAGATTAACTAGCAGAGAATCATCTCACTCTGTATTATTAGAAATTGTGTGCAGAAAAAGAAGGAAACAATAGTATACATTCACTATAACATTCACTGATTCTATGCTGCTAACAGGGTATAGACAAGTATGTCATAGAAGACACAGAAGAGGCTAGACAGAACAAAGATCTTTATCCTAGACCTCTTAATGTTATTGAAGGACCACTTATGAAAGTAAGTTGAAATTAAAAGTAGTTTTCCATGTAGCCTATTACAATTTATTACCTTTTTTTATTTTGGATAAATGTTTCATTAACTAGTTTGACTAAACTTATCTCCTGAAGATTTAAAAGTGGTTACATCATTATCTCATTTCCTTATTGCCCACATTTACATCACTTTCAAGATAAACTTTGCATAACAGGGAAGGATACAGAATATATAAAACAATCTATCTTTATGCTACACGTTATAGTCAAATTGAGCTGGTAGTCAATTGGATAAAAACCTGTCACAATCCTATTATAAGGTGAATGTGAATTCAAATTATGGTATTGTCAAAAACGTTTTTTTCTGACAGGCTTGAAATAAAAACTTTGAACAGAGAACCTTATGGCATCTGCACTGGACATGTGTCCTACGTTCTCCAGTCCCATTAACTCTTACAATGCTGGCTCAGAATCCATGTTTTTACAAATAATTTTTAAGGGGAAAAAAATTAGGACATGAGTGAATATCTTAATTCTCATAACTTTTTTAACCTCAAATATTACTATGATGTGTTTTATATCTAAATTTGTAGAATTGAATGAATTTTTTATAAAACATAATTGCAAATATATTTTTTCAAGAAAATTTCCAAAAGTAACAACAACCTGATTAAGAAAAAAACAAAATTGAAAAGCATAAAAACAAAAACTGCACTTGAAATAATATTTACAGGTTTATGAGCATCAGTAACACTTAAATGTTGTTTATTGTAAAATATATTCATTTTGACACAAAATTGTAAAAGGTTTTAAATGTTTACACTTAAAAATAAAATGTATGCGATTTTTAACAATTTGAATGATTTCATATCAATTTCAGCACAACATGATCTCATGTCAATTTCAGCAACAACAACATAAATCAAGCAGTTCACACCATCATGTCACAGTATTTGTTTTTAATCCACATATTACAGTGATGTATCGTATATAAAAATGTGTAGAGAATTAAATGAACATCTTGTAAACATTATTTACAATAATAATTTTGCTAGAAAAACCAAAACATATATGATTGATCTGCTATTTCTAGAGCTAGAAGAAGGAAACGACAACGCCCTCATACCTCTGGTGCCAATATATGTTCTGATGATCAATATTATCACTTGATGAAAAATATGAATCCAAAATTCCATCCATGTGGTGAATAAGTACAACTTGTACATTTTTTAACAGTAGTCCATTAAAAAAAAAGTTAAGTACCCCCGTCACGCCAAGTGGCGTATAGGGAAATATGGTGTTAGTGACCCTATATTTTACAGACCTTCAGCACATGATTTTTGGGGTAATGTGGTCAGTATTACGCCCGTGCTGCTTTACTTTCCCAGAAAAAAATCCGGTACCCATTTAAGGCTGGGTGAACCCGAAGGCCGTCGGTTGGGATCGAACCCTACCCCTTGTCCTTTGTAGTCCAGTTCACTAACCACTGAGCTATCGTGACTCCCCAACAGTAGTCCATGATTGAATTAATTGTGAGGCATGTTCGGCCATAAATCATTATTAATGTTTGAGAGAAAATGATTCTCTTATCAGTGAAAATTCAATCACATGGAGTAACACACGATTGAACCCGATTAAAAGCACAATGAAACCAGCGCCTAATAACACATGAATTGAATGAGTTGCAAATGTAAATAGAATAGACTTTTGAAAAGCTGGATTGGATTAAATATGAAAGGATTTTATTTAAGCACTGAAAATAAAGAACAAATCTCATTCAGTTAGTATTAGATGAACTGAAATTAATTGGTATGCTTTTTTGATCTATTATTAGTTGAGCCGGGTGGATATATTAAAAATACCCATGACAGCCCCAGAAATAGGAAGAAGCCATAGTGGTAGTTTTTTTATATCCAAATTCAAATACTCTTGCTGTGCTATCTGTTAATGCACTTATATGCAGTTTGATTTCCATTGACTTTATTCACAAACTTCATTTATGTAATTATTTTAAAAAATCAACAGGGCATGAGTGTCGTTGGTGATCTATTTGGTGCTGGCAAAATGTTCTTGCCTCAAGTTATTAAATCTGCTCGAGTGATGAAGAAAGCAGTTGGTCACCTTATTCCTTTCATGGAAGTAGAGAGACAGGAAATGATGAAAGCTAGTGGTCTGCCTGCCAATGCTGTAAGTTGATAGCTGCCATTGTGAAACCTAGTAGTTATAATATTATAATACTATGTTGTGTTCCCACAGTAATTAACAATCTTACTTAACTTGGTTCAGACATTAGTTCTCAGTTAACTAAGTTGGCAGTGTTCCCTATCATTTGGCTTCTCATGACAAGGCTTTGTGCCAAGGAGTATGGTTTCAATCCTGCTTCGGGCCATATATTGTTCTTTGTTTTTTTTTTTCTGTTGTTGATTATTTGTCACTTTTTTCCGAGTGCTGTAAACATACCTCTTCCTCTGAAATGATTTTCACACATTAGTGCTAGATTACTACTATTGATTTAAAATCACACTATCGCTACTACTTCTCCAAAGTGCTCAACTTTATGGCTAATAAAGAAATAAATTTTATTTTAGGAGCCAAACTACCAAGGCACTGTTGTGATTGCCACAGTGAAGGGGGATGTCCATGACATTGGGAAAAACATTGTGGGTGTTGTTTTGGGCTGCAACAATTACAAGTAAGTTATCAAATCATCAATCTGGTTCACATTCCTTTCTTGTTATAACTGCTTCTAATTATGTCATGGTTGTTTCTAATTTATTCTTAATGTGTCAACAATCTATCAAGCATCAAACTTGTTGCCTGAGCTTGACATGTGTTAATAAAAATATAAAATATTGAAGATTTGAAATTAGACACTACAGTCTTTTGGTTCAAGACTTTATTAAATTAATCAATTTTGTTCTCCAGAGTTATAGATCTTGGGGTCATGACCCCTTGTGAGAAGATCATTGAGACAGCCATTAGAGAAAAAGCTGGTAAGATTTGAAAGATTTTACTTTTATTTTGGTTTTGATCTTTGCACTTAGGTTTCTGTATTTAAAATAAACATATTTGTGATTATTTTTTTTTATGTATTAATAGTGTGTGTAAACCTCAAATATAGAAATACTGGATAGCTTAACAGTGTGGTAAGGATAAAGATGAATGATTGTACCTGATGATGATGGTGATAACTTATGTTTTATTATTTATCTGGGTCATCCTTTTCTTACATATAATGTTTACAATTTAATATTGCTATTAATTTATATTTAAAGTTTTTGCTAGCAATATTTTTTTTTTATTCTTCAACACGTACCTCGTTCAGAATTGTAATTTGTCATTTGCAATTTCAGATTTCATTGGTATGTCTGGTTTAATTACGCCATCCCTGGATGAAATGATTTTTAATGTGAAAGAATTTGAAAGAGTTGGTTTGCAGATACCTGTTCTCATAGGTGGAGCTACCACATCAAAGTGAGTTCCTTCTGTCCAGCTTCAATTTTTTTAATACATGGTTAATATCTCAGCAAACTTTAGAGTAGTCCAGCATGTTAAAGATTGATTGGTTGGGCCTACAGGCACAGATAGCATGGCTTTGTTGTAAACTAATGGCACAATGCATCCATGCCCTCAATGGGTGAATATGAAGAAGAGTAGTCCAGCATGTCAAAGATTGATTGGTTGGGCCTACAGGCACAGATAGCGTGGCTTTGTTGTAGACTAATGGCACAATGCATCCATGCCCTCTTAATGGGTGAATGTGAAGAAGAGAAGGGCACCACGTAACCTCACTAGTATGATATGTTTAACTTTATAAGTAGAGGGTGGTTGTGGGCAGGATTATGTCTCCATTTATAATTCACAAAGGTGAACCTTGACTGATGAAGTCACACTAGTGGTTTGTGTGCTGAGCTTCTCTAAAGTTAGCTGTGGTTAACACTTATCCTATCACATATTATTTTTGTTCACTTTCTGCACGGTTTTGCCTTATGTCTTTTGGCGTGTGCTGAGACTGCTACGATGGGGACTACAGTTACCTTTCTTTGTTCAGGAGATGAGATATTAATTCAGATGATTACGCTGGCACGGGCGGTTGAGCAATTATGGATTTTAATTCGTTTGCAGTGATACCGGGGCCTTCCATAACCAAATAAATATTTTTAGTTTAAAAGCATCACTCTCTAGTACTTCTATTAGTGGATGATGTTACGATTGGAATATTACAACTAAGAAATAAAGAAATGTTATCAAGTTACATAAAATCTCTGTACATTGTGTTATTATATTGTGGTTCATAGCACAAGGATTGTGTGCAGCTGTTCCTAAAGTGACAAGCTACTGTTAATTCATGTTTTAAAAAAATATTTTTGTTTCAAATGTATGAGAAAGTAATAACTACGAGAAGAGGCAGTCAAATTTACAACAGCCTAGAAAAGTGAGATAAATAAAACATTCTCTTACAGTTTTTGTGTTCGCACTTTTACATATGTTTTATAACTTTCTCTTTAAGCATTATTAACAACATGAAAAATATATATTTTAATTATTTTGTTTTGTTGTTGCTTGTGTTTTTATTTTGTTAGATCTGCTCTTAGAGAGTCTTTTGGTCAAAACATTTTTTTTGCTAGTGTTTTAACGTGCTTATGTCCAAACTGCTGAACAATCTTTTTTATACTGAAGTTCACCATGTTATTTTGGTGTGTGTGTGTGTTATTATTATACATAACTTTTATAATTACATGGAATGTACATAAATTATGCTGCACATGCCAATATAATTTATTTTTGTTTTATTTCTTATACTTACAGACAACACACTGCTGTTAAAATAGCTCCTCGTAAATCATCTCCAGTAATTCATGTTTTAGATGCTTCAAAGGCAGTTGTGGTGGTGAGTGTTAGTTTTCCTTGTAGTTAGATAATCATTTCATTATAATGTGCCATGCTATTAGATCTTGTAGTTAGATAGATAATCATTTCATTATAATGTGTCATGCTATTAGATCTTGTAGTTAGATAATCATTTCATTATAATGTGCCATGCTATTAGATCTTGTAGTTAGATAGATAATCATTTCATTATAATGTGCCATGCTATTAGATCTTGTAGTTAGATAGATAATCATTTCATTATAATGTGCCATGCTATTAGATGGTATCAGTGATCATCTTTTGACAATTCTGGTGTTCTTTTTCAGTTATAATTATTTAATTATGTTTAGCCATAATGAACTTCAAAAGAGAAAAGCAACCATTGAAATGTGTTGATATAGATACATCTTGGGTATTCCTTACTTAAATCAAATATAGGGAACGGAACTCATTTGTGGTCAATGAAGAGGTCAACAGTTTTTACTTAGAAAAAAAAAAAGAAGGAAAAAGAAATATGAAAAGACGCCTCAAATTCATATGCACCTCAACATAATGTGCCCACACATTTAATGTCCTTTCAAGCATGAATGGTTAATATATGTATTCTGTAAATTAAAACATAAGAAATATACAGAGAAATAATAGCCCATATCAACACTGCTTCAATAATCTTGACTGTTAAGAAATCATTCTCATCAATTACAGGGGACTGCGGACACCAGTGGTCATGTCGCTCCGCAACTTTGTATCTGTGCAGTTATTTGTTTTAATCAAATCTGTTGTTGACTTCATACCAAACCATACTCTTAAGCAGTCTGGTATCTTTTTTCTTTGTTTCTCTTTATCTTTTCTTCCCTCAATTTTTCACACCATCATGGTATAATTCTGCTGTTGCCTTTTCCTTATTGAGTTATTTGTGGGTCATCATCATTGCATTCTGAACATGTCCATAGGTGCTCAGATCCCCTCCTCAGCAAGTCTTGCAGTGTCCAGCGACTGAACCAGTAAGCCTTTTTCTTATAGGTCAACAAATTGTGGTTGTTTCCTCCTGATGTAGGTAATGAGCTTTGTTTCTCTTTGGCTTTTGTCAGAACATTATCATTACTCTCTGTAGCTGCCCATAGTATTCTCTGCATTCTTCTGTAAAACCATACTTTAAAAAAATGTCTAGGTGTAGACATGGATGGCAAATTTTTAATTTAAATGTACTTTTTCTAAAAATCTGTTTTCATTGTCTTGGTCTCCTGCATATTGACACTTGTCTCATAAGATAATTTTGATTAATAATGTATTTTTGTAAGGAGAATAATAGAAAGATCCAGGTAAACCATCAGAAGAACAGTAAAAAAGAAAAATATATCAGTTGAATGTGTGCAAAACTAAATAAATGAAATAGAAATATGTTGTGATAAATGCAGTTTAAGGCTAAAATGCTGTGTAGTAAAGGAAATAAAACTTTATTGATGCCAAGATTTTTAAAAAGTTGATTTAAAATAGGGTGAGTTACCAAAATCTGGTTTAAAGGTCTTGCTATAGAAACACCAACAAGAACTAAAGATTAGAAAACAGTGCTGGGGGGATAAGAAGAACCTTCTCCAGAAAGATATGTGGCCCGTGTGATGAAAACTAGAAGTGTCTAAAAAGTCCTACAGTTGAGCTCTCTTCTTTAAAGGAAAAAGAAACACATAAATTGCATGCTACAGCTTTACAATTAGGATACAAACAAAATGACTAAATGTTTCCACTACAAAGCCTTCATCAAATAGACAAGAAGTCTAGACAAGAGCATGGTTTACATTTTTTGCTGCTTATCTTTACATAAAAGAAATAAAGTCCATCAATGCAAGACCATAACCATGAGGATTGAACCACTTGTGACCTATGGGTTACAAGTTGACCATCAATAGCCGTATGACAACACAGGCAAAACTCAATCAGCTACTTTAAAAATTGAGATGTCACAAGATGTGAATGAAAGTAGAAAGTAGAGAAAGGGAGGACCCATAGCTATGATAAAAAAGAATTAAAGAAATAGATCCCTCTTGGGTTGAGAGAATCAAGCAGGACTAGGAGACAGTTCATCAGGGCAAAGTGGCTATAATTGTCGGCAGTGCAAGTGACAATACCAGTTACTTGGATATGGGAGCCTTGGTGTCAAAGTAGGTGGTCAAGTTGGTCGTGACTGGAGTACTAATCTCACAAGAGATGAACTGATCACCAAGATGTCTACTTATAGACTGCAGTTTTTCTCCTATGTTAACATTAGTAGCATTCTATGTAAATCTGTGTTTCTCTATTATTTTTGTCAACCGATGAAGGCTTTGTAGCTGAAATGTTTTTTTTTTTTGTTTCCTCTCATTTTTATAAAGATGTAACATAAAATCCTATGTGCCCTTTCTCCATCCAGCTTAACTGCAGCCTGGCATGAGTGTATATCTGTTTGTATTGATACCCTTTTTTTCAACCAAGTCTGAGATGACAGGATGAATTATACATGAAGACTGGAAGAGACAAGAGACTGAAATAATTGGAGGTTTATTGTTCATATACTATGGCTCCATTGAAAGGTAGAAAAGTAACAAGAATAGAATAGATGAAATGAGTGAATGATAATTAGATTATAACTTTAACTGTAGATGACAAGGTTTATTAATAAAAAATAAATATTTGTATATTCTGCAGGTATCTGCATTGTGTGATGAGAACACAAAAGATGAGTTTATTGAAGACCTTGCAGAAGAGTATGAAGAGATCAGAGAAGAGCATTATGAGACTCTAAAGGTAGTGTTATCTATGTTATTTTATAAATGCTTTACTTCATCTGACTAGCAAACAAATATTGTATGGCAAACTTAAGGAGGACGTAAAGAGCCTAAAGGGCAGACCATTACTGAGATATAAGGATGTTTGCAGGACTTCCTTATGGGAATTTTCTATCATTGAAAGAAACTGGGTAAGTCTGGCTGCAGATCGTTGCACATGATGAACAAAAATTTTTTTTAATGGCACAACGAGGCAGCGCTGTTACAAAATTTGGAAGACAAAAGATGCAGGAGAAAGGAGACAAGGCCAGGCATCACAAATACAGTCTATTCATTCTGCAAATGGATCTGAAGTCCAATATTGGCAAATCCAGCCATGAAAAAAGCTGTTCAGCAAAGCAGCATCCAGTATACAACACTATTTTACCAAACTACGGACTTATCATGATTCCTTGCTACCATCTGTCAAGACACCAAAGGCCATATAATATTGCCAACTACACTTTTATACATGAATCTATGGTCACACAGTTTGGATCAGGGGTGCAAACATTTTCAGGCTATTTCCCACTTGTAACATAATTGCAAGGTTATGTCTAAATTAAACTGAACAATTTGGCACAGATAGGTATGGCATTGCACCTGACAATGATCATGAAACTTACATTTTCTTATTTATCTAGTTCATCCTTTTCTTATATATTATATTTATTGCTATTAATTTAGATAAAAATTTCTACTGGCAATATTTTTTTAATAGCAAGACATTTTTCAACACTGGCCACGTTCAAAATTGTTCATTTTCGTGTATATGTATAATGTGTGTTGTTGTTGTTGTTGTTAGGATCATCATCACTGCACAGCAGATGAATCCTTAGATGCTTCGGTATCTCCCTCTAGAATCTCAAGAAGATTTGAGAATCCTGACCTGCATGCATGAACTCTGTAGCAGAAATCCAAAATACGTAAGGTCACCTTTGTCTATGTCCCTGGACATGCGGGAGTATGGGGAAATGAAAGAGCGGACAGGTTGGCTAGCTGTGCTGTCGTTGAGGATGTGCAACCAATGGATCAGGCGGACATCATCAATGCCCTTCGAGATGTGGGAAGAGCACAGGACTTCGACAAACACAGATCCACGTCACATGTTCGGATGATGGAAATGGGAGTTAAGATGGGCACAGCCAGAAATGAGAAACTTAGTGGGCGTATAAGAAGACTTATCAACCAGCATAGAACTGGAGTCGTCAGTCGCTGGACACTGCGGGAATTGCTGAGGAGGGGATCTGAGCACCTATGGACATGTTCGGAGTGCAATGATGATGACTCGCAAATAACTCAATGCATGAACTCAGAAGCACGCCATGGGATCCATGGTGTGGAATGATTTTTCAAGGCCAAATTTATGGCCCACTCTTTTTTTTATTTTAACTGCCAAGGGTTCTTTAACGTGCACATGTGACTTCCTATTTATTGCCTTTACCCAAGATAGCTAAACATCTGATCTTACTATCCAAGACATCAGGGGAGGGTAACATCACAAGAAAACTAATGAAGTAATTTTGCCTGTGTATGCCAGAAATGAAAACGTTCTGAAAGAGGCCAAAGCAAAAAGTGAGCTAATTTCCAATATTAGGAAAAAAAACAATCATTTTTTGGCCATATAATGAGAAGGAAGCAGCTAGAATATATTGTAACAACTGGAAAAATCTAGGGACGAAGAGATAGAGAGAAGATATCAGACAGCTTAAGAGAATGGCTTGGCAGAAGGCCAACAACAGAAATGATAAATATTTGTCGAGATCGAAAGTTATGGAGAGACATGGTTACCTACACCAGCAGGCACAGTACTCGATGATGATGCCAGTAATAAAGTTTAATCATACAAATATTCCAGGCTACAGCAAAAAGTCCTGACATGAGTAACTGATGCATTTTAAAAAATGACAAATGGAAATAAATAACACTATTGGAAGAAGAAATGCCAGGATGAACATACACTTCGAAAGAAAGAAATATATGTTCCAAGCAGCTGAGAATATGCACATGTTAGAAGTTAACATGCATTAGAAAGCAGTGACTTGCCTTAATCTTACTAGCAGATTATTTTGCTGGATGTTTGGCTTACAGCTTAGCTCACTCGCTGAGATTTGCCTTGTAATTTTTTTACATTTCAGGATCGTAAATATATCCCCATAGAAAAGGCCAGAGAAAAGAAGCTAGAGATTGACTGGACAACCACGCAACTGCCAGGTCAATAATTATTTGCTTATTTAGATTAGACAAAGTGTAGTTGATTGTAGTCTTAATTCAGGACTTGCTATAGTTTAGGCTTTTCATCACCTGTTATGAATATTATCCTAAATAATGTTCAGAATATGAAAAAAAAAGACTTAATATGGTAATATCAAGATATTTTCATACACAAAGAAAAGAAAAATATGTGCTCTTGAAATGGAATGTTATATGATTTTGGACGTCAAATATTTTGGCTGCATAACTGATAGAAATATTCAATACAGCATCCACAAAAAATGTATGAGCTTGTAGCAACAGAAGCAACAATTGAAAGTAAAAAAAAAGTAAAGTACCCCAAGTGGTGTATAGGGAATTTGGTGTTAGTGACCATAAATTTTTACAGACCTTCGGCGCATGATTTTTGGGCTAATATGGTCGGTATTGCGCCCATGCCGCTTTACTTTCCCAGAATAAAATCTGGTACCAATTAAAGACTAGGTTAACCGGAAGCTGTCGGTTGGGATCGAACCCTCATCATCATCAAGTACCGGGCCTACTGGCGTATATGATCATGTCTCTCCACAACTTTCGATCTCGACAGTTCTTTATCATTTCTGTTGTTGACTTTCTGCCAAGCCATTCTCTTAAGCTGTCTGGTATTTTCTTTCTTTGCTTCCCTCTATCTCTTCGTCCCTCAATTTTTCCAATTGTTACAATATATTCCAGTTGTTCTCTTCTCATTACATGGCCAAAAAATGATGATTGTTTCTTCCTAATATTGGAAATTAGCTCTCTTTTTGCTTTGACCTCTTTCAGAACATATTCATTACTCTTCTTAGCTGTCCATGGTATTCTCAACATTCTTCTGTAAAACCACATTTCTACAGACTCCAGTGATTTTCTTGTCTGTTGTCCTATTGTCCATAATTTACATCCATATGTTAAGACTGGCTCTACATAACATATTAGAACTCTTTTTCTTGTTTCTATTATCAAAAATGGATTGCATAGTATCTTCCTCATTTTCTGGAAAGCTTGGATCGAACCCTACCTCTAACAATTGAAATAATGCATCCATATTCTTCACTTTCTTTTATGGTGCAGGCAATTGTGCAAAAGGTAAAGCCACACAGGGAGAACTGAAATAAGAGCATTTAAAAAATGGACTTAAAATAACAAACCAAGACGGTTAACACATAGAAAAAAAAATATAATTGAAAGTCTTGCATGCATGTTCTAAGTAAAAGTGTTGTCTTGTGATAATCAGCATAACATTTTTATGTACGTAGGGAGGTCAAAAAGTAATGCACACCAATTTTTTTCTCGGCTAATAATAAAGATAGGAATATGAAATGTTCCAATTATGTGCACCAAATTGCACAGCATTCTGAAAAATATTACGCAATCTATGAACCGTTAAAATGGAGCTTGTCAACAATGTCCGTTACAAACAGCGAATTGTCATAGAATTTCTGGTTGCGGAAAAAGAAACTGTGGCAAACATTCATAAACGACTGTGTGCAGTGTACAAATGTTCTGCAGTCGATAGGAGCACAGTTAGCAGAATTAAAGCTGCAGAAAGTGTACGAGTGGAGCTGCATGATTTACCGCGTTCTGGACGTGTTGCCTCGGCTACCAGCACAGACATGTTAAACCGGGCTGATGCCATTATTCGTAAGGATAGGCGTATCACTAGTCAGCAATTGGCATTGCAGCTTACAGTCAACAAGGGAAGTGCAATCGCAATTTTTAAAACTCTCGGATATTCAAAGATTTGCGCTCGATGGGTTCCTCGGTGCCTAACAAATGATCACAGAGTTCGAAGGAAAACATTCTGTTCTGAATTGTTGGAGCGTTTTGGTGTTGAAGGAGAAATGTTTTTGTCCAAAATTTGTTACCGGTGATGAAACGTGGGCACATTATTATGAGCCTGAAACAAAAATGCAGTCAATGGAATGGCATCATCCGCAGTCACCAAAAAGAAAAAAATTCAAAACATCTCCATCAGCCGGAAAGGTGATGATCACTGTCTTCTGGGACATTGATGGTGTGATTCTTGTTGATGTAATGACAAGAGGTGAGACAATCAACTCGACAGCTTACATCAATACACTGACAATCAAAAATCGGTTCCACAGAGTTCGGCCTAATAAGCCATCTGCAGATTTGTTGCTTCAACATGACAATGCACGCCCTCACACAAGTCTGGTAACACGGGAAGCAATCAACAAATTTGGTTGGACTGTACTGCCCCATCCTCCTTACAGCCCTGATCTGGCTCCCTCACATTTCCATCTGTTTGGACCACTCAAAAAATTCCTGCGTGGGAAACACTTTGACAATGATGAGGATGTGATCCGTGCAGTTAAAAAATGGCTACGCGAGCAGGACAAAACTTGGTACAAACGAGGCATTCATGACCTAGTTTCGCGTTGGCGTAAGGCAATACGCTTGGACGGAGATTATGTTGAAAAATAGGTAGTGTAAAGGGGATGTTCAGCTACAATCTGTGAAAATTTCACACATTTTGCCCGAATAGTTTCAGAGAAAAAAATTGGTGTGCATTACTTTTTGACCTCCCTTTAGTAAGAACTGGAAACTAAAGCAAAAACTGTGAGGTCTCTGTTAGATAATAATATAAAAGTTGTGTTTGTGGAAGGTCATTATTTTTAAGTGACAAGAAAGGGTTCAGTTCCTTCCGCACCTAAAGGTATATGGGAAATATGATGTTCTATTTATCTATTTATTGACCTTTCGAGCCGTAGCCAGCCCATAAGGCGTAGACCAAGATACTCCTTCTCTTATCTAAATTTTTATTCTAGCAGTATCTCAATTTTTTCAGCAATTTTTTCTCAATAGCAGTTTTCAATTATTTTAAAGATATTTTTTCAAATCTCGCCATTTGTCTCTGTTCTGTGCAAGCAGCTCTATCTCATTGAGGGAGCCAATTCCTGCTGCTCTTGCCTCTTTCATCAATGTTCTTCTCAGTGTCTCTCTGGGTCTACTTCTTTTCTTCTTACTTGTTGTTTCCCACATGAAGACTTGCTTTGCTATTTGGTTATTATCTCTTCTCATCACATGTCCAACATATGACCATTGTCTTTTCTTTATTACTGAAGATATTAGTGGTTGATTGTCGATTTCTCTAATTTCCTCGTTTGTTTTGAATTCGTTCCATGCTATACCAAGTATTTTCCCTAGACATTTATTTTCGAATGCGTTCAACCTTGTTTCTATGTCTAATATGATGTTAGTGCCCACAAATTTTCATTAATAATCATCATCATTGAGTGCCGTCTCCGCATCGAAGGGTGGCTACCATGGAGCGCCATTTCGCTCTGTCTCTTGCTTTGATGGTGCAAATTGTCATATTTTGATTTACATTAATAATCATGGGCACATTTTATAAGCAGTGTGGTCAGTCACACACTAAGCCTCCCTACTTTACTTGGAAAATCACTGGTGTCCATTTTCGGAGGTTGGATGGATTCTGAAGCCATTTTGATCCCAAAAATGTGCCACATCTGAAAATTGAACCTATATCCTTGTTTGTAATGAGCATACCAACCACTCAGCCACTTAGTTCTTCTAACAACTACTTATAGTTGGAAATAAATATATTTTTTCATATATTGACATTTGTCAAACCAGTCAGTTATGCTTAGTTATTATCATTTTAGTTATTTGTTGGAAAAAAGTTATGAATGTTTGTTTTATTTTCTGTTTTAGTTCAGCCATCATTTATTGGAGTCAAGAAATTTGTGAACTTTGATTTGGCAGAACTCATTCCATACATTGATTGGAAGCCCTTTTTTAATGTTTGGCAGCTTCGAGGAAAATATCCAAATAGAGGATACCCAAAAATATTTATTGATAAGGATGTGGGTAAGTAGATGGTGTTTTTTATTTTAATTTACAAATGTATACCATCCATGTTTCTCTGCTAATTATGATGAATGTACTTAATTAGGGAAACCACACACACACACACACCCCCCGACATCTTGAAATTTTAATAATTAATTCCACTTAAACAAAAGAATAGGTATGGCAAAAAGTTTAAAAAAATTTTAATGCCATGAAGAATATACTAACAACAAAGCAAATATCAACAGGGCTGAAACTAAGAATGGCAAAATGTTACATCTTCTCAATATTCCTATATGGTGCAGAAACATGGACATTAGACAAGAAAACAGAACAGAAAATTGAAGCCTTTGAAATGTGGATTTATAGAAGAATAGGTAGAATTGGATGGAAAGAAAAGATAACAAACAATGAAGTTTTAAAATAACTGAAAATAAAAAGAGAACTGCTGAACACAATTAAGACAAGACAAATGAAATTTTTGGGTCATGTTAAAAGACACAATAGCCTAATAAAAGTAATATTGGAAGGGAAAATACAAGGTAAAAGAGGCAGAGGCAGACCAAAACTAACATGGACGAGTAACATCAAAAGATGGACAAGTCAATCTATGACAGCCTACACCATCAAAGCAAGAAACTGAGTAGAGTGGCGATCCATGGTAGCCAACCTTTGTTGCGGAGAAGGCACTTGATGATGATGAATTCCACTAACTTGTCAGACTTAGTGGAAGTTATGCACACACTTTTTTGTTTTGAAAGAGAATAACTGCTGCTGCTGGAATAGACCTAGAGCACAGTGAAAAAAAACTATAAATGCATACTAGTGTATTTATAAAAACATGGCAGGTTTAATAGTCATAGAGTGCTATCGTTGACTTAAAACCATACTAATAATAAACACTGAGTGTCTTTGAAATTGCCTTTGGATTATGAAGTGTCACTACATTAAGCATCAGCTTCATGTGGTGGCTGACCAGTTCTCATCCTTGCTGCCTTCCCTTCCCAGAAATATTGTCTGGTACCCATTTATAGAGGGTGTCCGGTTAGCGCAATCGATAGGCGGTTGGCTTACCACGGCAACAGCCGGGGTTCGTACCCTGGCGAGGACACCTGGGTTTTACTAATTCCCAAAAAATTAGTGGGAGCCGTGATAGCTCAGTGGTTAGTGAACTGGACTACTACGGACAAGGGGTAGGGTTCGATCCCAACCGACGGCTCCGGGTTCACCCAGCCTTAAATGGGTACCGGATTTTTTCTGGGAAAGTAAAGCAGCACGGGCGTAATACCGACCACATTACCCCAAAAATCATGTGCTGAAGGTCTGTAAAATATAGGGTCACTAACACCATATTTCCCTATACGCCACTTGGCGTGACGGGGGTACTTTACTTTTTTTTTTTTTTTACCCATTTATAGAGGCTGAGCGGACTCTGAGAGCATTTTAGATTTCCTCCCCCCCCCCCCCCCCCCCCCCAAAAAAAAAAAATTGTTGCCTTAACTGGCATTTGAACACTATTTTCAGATTGGCAAGCTAGTGGATCCTCTTTTATCTACATATAACGCACTCTGTGTTTTGCCAACATTTATGTTTATGTGTGTATATTAAATCTACAAACTGAAGATTAATTACATTTGTTGTGATGTTTATTCTTAGGTGAGGAGGCTAAGCGTGTGTTTGATGATGCCCAAAATATGTTAAATAAGACTGTCAAGGAAGGTAAGCTGAAGGCGGTGGCCACTTTGGCATTTTACCCAGCCAACAGTGTTGGAGATGACATTGAGGTCTATAATGAGGATGGGCAAAAGATAGCCACTCTTTTTGGCCTCAGACAGCAGGTAACAACTGGTGTTTTTTTTTTTAATTTGCCACTTTCTAATGTCCTTTCCCACATTTATTTTAAAATTGTTGCCATTAACTTTGTGTGTTTTAAGATGTTTTTATCTTAATCAAAATATTTCTTGTGAGACTCAAAACACAAGAGTAGCGCCAGGGCTGAAAGTGGTCAAGGACTTATAACTGACTGCATCAAGATCAAATGCTGCATCTTAATCAGATCTAACTCCACCTCCTTCTCGTGCCTCTTGTAATAGACTAAACAGTCTGGCTAAGTGAGTGTGGATTGAGAAGGAAAGTAACTTGGTATCCACAGAAATCATGCTAAGATGGATGTATTTAGATGAAAGATGCAAATATCGCAGCTTACAGTAAACAACACACTTAATGTATGGTCATTAACGTCGTTAGCTGTAAATATAAAGTTGTGGTTTGTCATGATTATTGCAGGCAATATAAGTAGGTAGTTTGCCATTCCTTTCCTTCTTGGCAGTGACTGTACTAGTCGAAGATCACAGCCATTGTCTCTATACATGAGATCCTCTGCCTGCCATAACGGTGTGGGGACCATAACCGGCATTACTTGTCGGCTGCTCCCACAACACCATCCACCACCATCCCTGGACAACTAAAAAGACCAATGAGAAAGTTCTCAAAGAGGCCAACACAAGAATGGAGCTCTTAAAAAACATCAGAAAGAAGCAATCAACATTTTTTGAGCACATCATGAGAAGAGGAAAGTTGGAATACTTGGTTACAACTGGCAAAATAAAAGGAAAGAGAGAAAATACTGGATAGCTTGGTGTCATGGCATGGAAAACAGTTAACAACAGAACTCATACAATGCACTGTGGATAGAAGATTGTGGAAGGACATGATTGCCAACCGATACGGCACATGAGATGATGATGAATGTATGCTCACTTAAAGTCCTTCTAAAAGGAAATGATAAAAGAGTAGTATCTTGCTGTCAGATAAACACAGAAGACTCAGAATGTTGTAAATTTGACTGAAAAATATACTGATTTTAGATGATTATCAGTTGACCTAATCAAATTAAAATGATTTAGAGATGTCCTACTTGAGTGGTTAGGAAGACTATATCTAAACGAAGTGGGCAATTTTAATAAAATGCAAATTACAGATGAGAAACTAATGAAGGAAAATTAATCTACTGATTCTGCACAATAATATTTATTTAGAAATGACAACAAATAAACTATTACAATTTGTTAAATAATTATAAGAAATACTGAGAGCACCATGTAGAACCACACAAAGGCATAAAGTGTAGATCTTTGGGCATGTAACAGTGATCTTCTGCAAGCATTTAAAACAGAATTTAATTAAATTAATTTGACAATCCAGGACTGGCATTGGTAGCACAACGTTGGGATGAAGATTGTAATGTACAGTGCCAGTTTTACCTCTAGGAAATGACTCTAGATGCAAGAACAATAAGAAAAATAACCTCTACTGAGATGAAATGTGTCAGATGAATGACAGGAAACAGCCTGTGAGAGAAGATCAGAAATCAAGTACTGAGAAAAAGGCTGGGAATAGTCCCTGCCAAAGAATATATAAAGAAACAACAGATAAAATGGTTTAGCCACGTGTCAAGGTAGAGTGATCAAAACTCAACACAACGGGCCCAAAGAAGAAGAATTTGACAATTTATGTTATTCTCTTACATATTCTCTTTTATAACATTTCAAATAAATTAGCAGCAATTTATAATTTAGAGAGTAGCTGATCTGTAATTTTGGCGTATGTGCACAATTAACCCAACCTAGATATCTAGTATTTCTACTGTTATTAGAAAAAAGAATTGGTACGTAAAAAAAATAATTATGCGTTGCAGAGAAACTATTGAAATGTAAATGAATTGTGACCTACATAGTTATTGTGCATGTTATTTTTAAATCTCTCAGCAATGAATAGTTTTCTCATAATCATGTTTAAATATGTAAGTCACACTGACTTTTTACCAGCAACAGTCATGATCATGGTGACTTGTTTAAAACTTTTTTTTCTTTAACCTAAATGAACATTGTCAGTGGTGAAACTTCACAGAATGATGATCGGTTTATAAAATTATGAGTCCAGATAATTCCTTCTTGTTGGAAGAGCAAAAACATGAAATAGTAACAGGAAATTTTAGGATGAGCCCAGCAGCCTATAAAAAAGAGAACTTCTACATCAAACCAAGATCCAGCCTGCCTGTGTGTCAGCGACAGCGCAAGTTTAGGAGAAAAATCAGGACACGCACACATATACGAGTATTGAACATGTGACAGCTCATCATGGTGTTGTTCTAATCACCCACCTGCCTTTTCAGTCATGAAACAGGACAACAAGTCCTGTTCATATGATTACATGACTTGAATTATTAAAGAATAAGAATATATCTGGATTCAACTGTGTCTGATGGAGTTTTTTTAAAGTGAACAAATAAGTTAACTTCCATTAGGTCAAGATTGTTGAGCATCTGAATAAATTTACCTTTGTGTTACCGGGGCCTCATTATGAAGGAAGTAAAGAATAGTGACACTGTGACCTTCCAGGTATGTCGTAAGAGGTGACTAAGGAGATTGTTCGATGGCTTGACAAGCTGTCATTGTAAAAAGTATTGTTATGGAAACAGGGCTATTGATTTTAGGAGTGATTTTTTTTTGGTATGTGCCATTTTGGCACGCAAGGTTTCTGTTTTTGAGATTATGGTTCTGCCCTAAGTGCCGCCTTTGGACCGAAAGGACAATAGATAAATAGATAGATATTTCTGTAATGGAACCTGACATGGAAGCTACAATATGTATCTGTGTGTTCTGATTAATGCAAGCTTCCATTGAATAGCCAGAGATGTTTACATACTACTCTCCTCTTCCTTGTACACTATAGGCTCAGAAGGACAGTGCAGACAACTCCCCCTACCTGTGTCAGTCAGACTTTATTGCCTCCAAAGAGAGTGGAATTACAGACTACATAGGTTTGTTTGCTTGCTCTGCTGGCATTGGAACTGAGGCATTTTGCAAAGAGTAAGTCGTGAGTTTGGTTGTGACTGCTTTTCATGTTCTTTAATTTGTTATTTTTCCTTGAATTATTTATTTCTAACAAAGGTCTCATACTAGAACATACATTTTACGTGTAGTTTTACATCCTTGCAGACATTTTTTAAAAGACTCATTTTCATGGCACTATTTACTATTGCTGAGCTCTTTAGTGTTATTGGAGAGTATATGGTATAAGTAATGTCAATAAGATTCCATTGACTATTTATTTGTATCATTTGCTTATATTGCAGATATGAAACCCAGTTTGATGATTACAACAGCATCATGGTCAAAGCCATTGCTGACCGTTTGGCTGAGGCATTTGCTGAATATTTGCATGAGAAAGTCCGGAAAGAGTATTGGGGGTATTCAAAGGAAGAAGCTCTGGAAGCTGGCGACCTGCACAGGATAAAGTATCAGGTAAGTCTGAAAGACACAAATGAAGCAGAGTTTGAAAGACATAATGAGAAACAGAGTATAAAAAAACATAAATAAGAAACAGGGTTTAAAAGTCATAAATTAGAAACAGAGTTTAAAAGACATAAATAAAACAGAAATGCTAGTGTTTGAGCAGCACTTGGAAAAATCACAAACGATATCTCATATCATTTATGTTCATCACTCATCATGAAAAGAAGCCATGGTGGCCAAATGGTTAGTGTATTATGGACAAGAGGTCACATTTGATCTCAAACAATCACTCCTAGGTTCACCCAACTTTAAATGGCCACCAGATTTTTCGGGAAAAGTAAGGCAATGTGGTGTGATATTGACCACATACTCATATAATAAAGTGGCTGTTGGTGATTGAAAAATATGGGCACTAACCCTATATTCCCCATATGCTTCAAGGTGTGGTTTGATCCCCAGTCTTGAAGTTTCCGCTTAATTTAAATCTGAAAGAACCAATCATTATTTTCATTCTTTGAATAGGTAGTCAGTTATTGAAGGGTTAATTGTAAGGGAACATCATCAGGTCACATGTCCTTTACAGAACATTGCTTCACCACAGCTCGTCTAAAAGAATCTGCCTATAGCCAGATCTTCCACTTCTTTTGTTGTCATGTTCAAGGTCTCCTTGATGTCTTTAGACCACCATCTTGGTCTGCCCCTGATGCATCGCCCAGGAATAATGCCTTCTATTATTGTTCTTTCTAGCCAGCTGTGTCTTTTGACTGTCTATGATATTTTAATTTCCTCTGCAGAATGGTGTTTCTAAGCCAGTTCTTTTTAATGTTTAAATCTTTTAATATGTTTTCATTGCTCTTTTTTATTATCCAGGGTATCTTAATTAAGGATTTTTCTGTAGTATTTTGTTTCAGTTTTGTTTTAGTACTCTGTTATGCAACATCCAATATGTCTCTCAGGTCTGTGACTTTCTCACTCATTGTAACACTGGCTTGAGGATTTCTACATTCAACTTCCAATAAATAAAACTTTACTCTTTTAATTCATAAATATATTCAAGTATAATAAAGCATGTCAGGCTATTAGCCAGATGGCATCTTTATTGGCCAAGAAAATTACTATAGAAGCAAAAGAGTGCTCTTCAGCGCAATTTTCATTTAAACATTGCGTTATATATCAGCATAAAATTTTGGCACTAAAAATTATAGAACTATCACTGAAAAGAAAATACCACCAATGTGTAATGTGTGACAAGAGCCAGTTTAAGAGAGAAAATGAACAGTGAAGATGTCAGAAGACAGTTCAGAATCACCCGGCTGTAGAAGAATATAACAAAATTGTAAGTTAAATGGCATGGTCATACACAGTTGTTTGTTTTCAACTTAAAAGTGGCATATTAGCTCTTATCTTTGAAATTTAACAGCATTTATGGATGATGTCATGAGCCTAGTACATTCCACTCAATCTTAAAACTCTTATTTTGTGGAAGTGGTTTCAATTTGTAACGCCACACACAAAACGTCAAATTGTTTAGCTAAAGGCAATATTTATGTATGAATGATATTCTAGTTGTTAATGTTTCTAATACAAAATGATCAAAGATTGGCAAGTCAGAGAGTTTTGGGGAAGAAGTATTCAATTTGTAACCGCAAGTTTTTAAATTTTAATGTGCAGCATCTTCTAATCACTTTGAATGTATAACAGAAGAAGCATGTGTATTTGATCTTAATGGAAAGATTCTTAATCCTACCCATGTCGCTGGACATCACATAGTACTTGTAGTGTTTTTCGTCACCCATCTCTATTCTGGGTGAGATGTTCGATCTTATTTAATGAGTCTATGCCTGCCAACTTTGCTTGTCTTATAAGTGTTCTTTTTTAGTGTCTCTTTAGGTCTTCCTCTTATTCTGTATGCTGATGTTTTCCAATAGAAGAGAATGGAAAGATAAACATGAGCAAATTAACTAAAGTATCAGTGACAAACGACTGTGCACATGACAAGATGTAAATAACTAAACACAATCCATACAGCTGTCAACAAATTCTAGGGAAAAATAGAACATCTTCATAAAAATAGACAGAATACTAGAAACACTAGGAAATGTGACAAAAGTAGAGGACCACTATACAGCAAAAACGAATACTATATGTTTTCTCTTCAAGGTGATAAGCAAACGAAGAAGGAAACAAAGAAATTAATAACTTATTTCATGTCCTCTTTATTTAAATTTTAGAATGTAAACATATTTGTATGTCCTGTATTCATAATAATTTTATGACATATCTCTTATTGATCTCCCTGGATATTCAAACTCTTCAGAAAAAAAAAATTCCTGGGGTGCTGTCATTTTTGCCTTAACCTACCACTTTTAACTTGACATAGTAAGTTCATAGAGTATAGAATTACTTTCTTTACTTACGTTTTTTTCTCCTGCCAGTTTTGCCAGTTAATGTTGAAAAAAATGTAGTGTTTGGATCAATGCTCTGCAGTGTCTACCCTTGTTACTCATTGTGTTGTCATGAGTGTGTATCTTCTAGATCTAACTTTTCCCCTTTTGTCATTAGTTCAGAGTTAAAGGCTGGTAGTGATTGTGTTATATGTCCAGACCATTTTATCAATTATTTCTTAATATGATCCAGCGCTGTTGTTACCCCACCTCTTTCTCTTATGTCATGATTTCAGAATTGTCTTCTCTTGTCACATTCAGCTTTCTTCTTATGCATCTGATTTCATTTTGACAATTTGCCTATGGTTGTTATTGTCCAAGTTTAGCATTGTTAGAAATGTCAGGGAGAAATACTCTCTTTGTATTTTACAGACCATGAAAAATTTGCTACGGGTGCTTCATTCATAGCAGAAGAATGAATTGTTATTTTCCTCACAGGGCATTCGGCCTGCAGCAGGCTACCCCAGCCAGCCAGATCACACAGAGAAACGAACCATGTGGCAGCTCATGAGACCAGATGAAGTTGGCATTACATTGACCGACTCTCTAGCCATGGAGCCTGCATCCTCTGTGTCTGGTATTTACTTGGCCAGCCCACATAGTGTTTACTTTGCTACAGACAAGTTGGGAAGAGATCAGGTGAGGGTGGTTTGTTGCGCTAATTGTTCATATCTTTTTTTTTTACCAAGAAAATTCATTTCTTTCATAATTTCATTCCTATTTATTGTTTTGCTATATGCTGTGTTCGTTCATTATTTTATTCTATCTATCACATGATTAAAAACAGCCTGTGAGATAAGATCACAAATAAAGATCTGAGAAAAAAGCTAAAAATAATTTCCACCACTGAGCACATAAAGAAACAATAGATAAAATGGGTTTTCCATATTATAAGACCATCATCATCAAGTACCAGGCCTACTGGCGTAGGTGATCACGTCTCTCCACAACTTTCAATCTTGACAGTTCTTTATCATTTCTGTTGTTGACCTTCTGCCAAGCCATTCTCTTAAGCTGTCTGGTATTTTCTCTCTTTGCTTCCCTCTATCTCTTCGTCCCTCAATTTTTCCAGTTGTTACAATATATTCCAGTTATTCTCATTACATGGCCAAAAAATGATGATTATTTCTTCCTAATATTGGAAATTATCTATCTTTGCTTTGGCCTCCCTCAAAACATTTTCATTACTTTTCTTAGCTCTCCATGGGATTCACAACAATCTTCTGTAAAACAACATTTATAACACCTCCAGTAATTTTCTTGTCTGTTGTCCTATTGTCCATGATTCACATACATATGTTAAGACTGGCTCTACATAACATTTAACTCTTTTTCTTGTTTCTATTGTCAAAAATGGATTGCATAGTATCTTCCTCATTTTCTGGAAAGCTGCTTTTGTCTGAGCCATTCTGCATCTCACCTCTTTTGTACATCTTCTGTCTGAGGTTAACAAAGTTCCCAAATATTTAAATTCATTTACCTGTTTTAATATTGTTTCACTTGTCTTTATTCTGCACTGAGGTGATGTCTTTTTTCTTTGTTGTTACCATTACTTCTGTTCTTTTGCTATTAAGGCTGAGTCCTTTATTTTTGCTTTCTTTCACTATAATGTCCAACATTTCTTGTAACTCATTTTCACTCTTAGTGATTAATACTGTATCATCAGCATACCTTAGATTATTTATATTATGATCTCCAATTATAAGACAGAGAGATCAAAACACTACACAATGAGCTGTCATCAAAGGCTATGAACCCAATGGCTGACCAAGAATAGATGGAATATTAGAAACACTAGGAAACATAACAGCTGGACAGACTAAAACTAGATCGCCTCTCGACACAGAAAGTCAGATGAGAAAGAAAAGAATAATATTTTCCTCTTTTTTATTTTCAAATTGTCATGTATATGTTCTTCATACTTCATTTACTGTTTCTCATAAGAGTTGTTTCAAAGAAATCTATCATTGATAGCTTCCATTCCATTGGCTGAGGTTTTCTATAGGGCTGGATAATTAAGATCCATGCCCAGTGCAGTTGCCATGAGATGTTTGGGTCAGAGTTTTTATTTCAACTGCTGTTTTAAGAACACAGTCTTTTGTTGAAAAGTAGCACCCCAAGCATGACAGTAGGAGAATTAACTTGTTTGATGATAGTGTGATGGCCCACTTTAGAAACATCCACAAAAGTCACCAGATTAAAAAAAACATTGGAAGTTGTCTGTATAGAAGAGTAAAAGTGAACCAGAACCTTCATGCAGTAGTGCTAAGGGGCAAAAGATGGAAAGAGCACCAATGAACTGTTATTTGATAAGGTAAAGGTAAGGTAAAATACGAGACTTGAACCACCTATCCAGATATGTTCAGATATTTCTGTATAGTGTCGCCTCATCATGTTATTTGATGTGCTTATGTAATGTTACTTCCCTTCCATTCAGTTACCTTTCTCTTCCCCTCCACCAGTCAAACCAGACATTAATTCTCACTAAGTTACAGTGTAAGCAATTTTCATTTTATTATAAAGTATTTGCATATTTTATTGATTGTTTTCATCATTTAATTTATTATTTAGGACATTTATTTGTGTTATTTTTAACTTCAATTATGTGTGTTTGCTATTTAAGTTTATTGAAATTGATACTGCTTAGTGTCTGTGAATGGATTGACTATCCATCATTTCTAATGGAGAAAAGTTAATGTGGGCTTCAAACAATTCATAGTTTGAATGACTTCCAGAAACTTTTTAAATAAAAATACGAGGCACCACTCTGTTAGTGTGTGCGCACAGGCACATACACAATACATACATATGTGTGTGTACGTATATATAAAAAATATTATATAAATTTAAATATATATTTATGTTTGTTGCACTACTTACTGAGTATTTGATTTAATATATCTCCAGATCAAAGACTATGCGATGAGGAAGAGTGTTGATGTGACTACCGTTGAACGATGGCTAGGCTCAAACTTGGCTTATGACATTGACTAAATATGTTTTATCAGAGATCGACTTGCAATCTGATAGCTCCTGCAGTGTTAATGCTCTTGTTGTGTTTGCTGTAGAAATGAAAGGTGTAATTCAAATGTCTTAATTGCTGCAGGTTTTGTTGATAATATCTTGTTAAGACCTAGTTCTTGATGTGTGCCAGAGAGTCCTATTCATGACTTTGTGTTGTCCAATCCATATATCCTCTTTTTTTCAAGAAATTTCTCACCTACTTTTTTTTAAAATGAAAAATCACAAATGTATTTTTTTTACAAAAATCAAATTCTACTTTGCATTTTAAAAACAAAATATTTTGTTATCTTGAAAATATTTTATTAAATTTTTGTATAGCATAATAGAGCAAAGAGCAATTTTTTTCTATTTTACATTTTGCCTTTGTTTGTATTGCATCTGGTGATTTTTAATTGGTTAAAATTTTAGATTATTTTTAGTATTTGTAGTTTGGACTCTTAAATTATCCAATGTCACATAGGCATCATCATTTTTACTAGTTTCTATTAATTCTTAGCTGGGCCTCCTTATTAGTGATGAATTTAATCATGTGATGGCCTGGATCTTGTAAAAGCATCAACTGCTTGAGAGTTTTTCATTTCAGTTCTGCTGCTAAAGTTGATGCTTCGCAAGTGAATAAGGGAACAGATGTCACAAATGATTATAGCAATCATATTATTAATTTGAATTTGCTTGTCGCGAGAGTCATTTTCTTTAATTCTTTTCAAATACTCTTCCATTTTTACAAGGCAATTTTTCTTCTGTTTCTATTTAAGTTGCATGTATATATAACAAGTAAAGATTTATTTTTGCCTGCACAATTACAGTTTACATTATTTGTAGGTCTCTTACTTTTCAAAGAGATATTTTTGTGTGTTCTTTATAGTTAAATTTTTTTTTTTAATTGACACTTACTGTAGTCATTTGAATTCTGAAGCAATATGGCTTACCATCAAAAATCATAAATATTATCAAAGACATGTATGATGGTTACACATGTGCAGTTCGAACAGAGGAAGGACTGAGCGAATGTTTCCCAATAGAAACTGGGGTTAAACAAGGATGTATTTTATCGCCCTTGTTATTTGGAATTGTTATGGACTTCATAATGAAGAAATGCTGCACTGGTAATAAAGGCATCGAATGGATACAAGGAGACCATTTGGAGGACCTGGACTTTGCTGATGACATAGTTCTCATCAGCAATCAGATAAAAACGATGCAGGAAAACACAAATGAACTATCATCAATAGCCAGCAAAATTGGGCTTGAGGTCAATCATGAAAAGACTAAAGTCATGAAAAGTTTAATTCCAACAAGTGACAAAATATACATAAAAAACAAACCAGTAGAAGAGATCGATCACTTCATCTATCTTGGAAGTCACATTGATCGAGAAGGGGATACGAGCAAAGAAATTAGAATCAGACTGGCTAAAGCAGCAATGTCTTTCAGAAGCCTTGAAAAGTTGTGGAAATCAAAACTCATTAGCACAAACACAAAACTTAGGCTATTCAAATCAAATGTACTATCAACCCTTACGTATGCGTGTGAAAGCTGGAAAACAACAAGAGATATAGAAACAAAGTTGAACGCATTCGAAAATAAATGTCTAAGGAAAATACTTGGTATAGAATGGAACGAATTCAAAACAAACGAGGAAATTAGAGAAATCGCCAATCAACCACTAATATCTTCAGTAATAAAGAAAAGACGATGGTCATACGTTGGACATGTGATGAGAAGAGATAATAATCGAATAGCAAAGCAAGCCCTCATATGGGAAACAACAGGTAAAAGAAAAAGAGGAAGACCCAGGGAGACACTGAGAAGAACATTGATGAGAGAGGCAAGAGCAGCAGGAATCGGCTCCCTCAATGAGATAGAACTGCTTGCACAGAACAGAGACAGATGGCGAGATTTGATAAAATATCTTTAAAAGAAAACTGCTAGAACAAAAATTCATATAGGAGAAGGTGTATCTTGGTCTACGCCCTATGGGCCGGTTACGGCTCGAAAGGTTCAATGTATATGTATGTAGTCATTGACATACCTTCCATATTATATGAGTAACTCATATTCAGCACAGATTGTGTGTGTTTTTTTGTTTGTAAATACGAGCCATATGTCCATCTGATATGAGTAAAGATAATTTTTGTGAAACTCCACTTTTTTTCTCCTTCAAATTTATCTGAACATAAAATTTTTTTTTAAACTGTATGTCGGCTACTTCCGGAAGTGGGGAAATGCCAAAACCAATTTTCTTTTCTATAATCAGGAAAGTTACCAAGAAGAATGACATGATTACTGTTACTATATATATATATATATATATATATACACACACACATCAGGTGAAAATATCAGGAAAATAACAATGCATTTGCATTACAAATTTGCTGGCTGTGCATGGGCTCCAGCCATGTAAAAGCAGTTTTCTCTTTCATTTTTGGATGGCAATTGTGGTCTAATATAACCTAGAAGACTTTGTCTAAGATTGATTGAATCATGTTTCACACAAGACGTAGCAACACCCCCAAGACAAAGATAAAAGATTGACAGTACCCTACTGTGTTCTCAATTGGTGAAAGCATTTTATTGATTCTTGGCATATTCACTGTCACACAGTAATTTTCAGTTTTCAAGATATTGGATTCACGATTGAATGCAGTAGGTATGCTTTTTTTCAACATTTTGTTATGATTAATTTACTAGTGAATGACTCACAATTAATTTTAAAATTCAGCATCCATTTGAATAGAGCTGCCAAAAACAATTTTATGATTATTTTTACAAAATCTGAAAGTGATTTCTCGGTACCTATTCATCTGCGTCAAAATAAACATTTAACTTAATTTAAGGAAGGGGGCAAGTGTGCTAAGAAACCAAGGCACCAGGCATACTAATTGTTATTCAAATCGCTCACTTCTGTCAATAGCTCTGCATTAACAACAATTTTTAATTATTAATTTACTGTTAATATTAATAATATTTATTATAAATTAACACTTAAAATTGACATGTTTGCTTTTTTCCCCCTTCTTTGTACATTTTTTTTAGGTCTGGTTTACAAGTACGCCAAAGGTGTGCATTTATTTTTATACTTCAAAAATGTTAACCATAATTATATTGACGCTGTACATAACTTTTGTGGGTTATATATTAAATGTGTTACTTCACTGTATTAAATAGCAATGGCACAAAATGTTTAATTTATATTGAGCACAGAGCTGCCTTATTCTGGCACATAATTTATTTTTTAATGAAAGGGTTGTCCAACTAGTAAAGACTGTTTTATTTTTATGTATTTCACGTATTTTAAAAATTTTATTTGAGTTTATATGAGGATAATTTTTAGTGATGTAATAATTGCATTATTATTTAATTATATATTTGCTAATGCAATGAAAGTTCTAATTTGATACATACTTTTATTATTGTAATTTTATCATTGTAATTATTGTATGTTGTGTTTAAGGAATATTTATTTTTCCATGAAGTGAAATATTATTTTAAAATCTAAATTATCATCTTGAGTATTGATTGGGACTGTGTATATTAAGGTAATATTTTACAAGGAAAATATGTTCTGTTATTTTGCTACAGTATTTGAAATTCATTATTGACAAATATGTTTATATGGTTGGTTTTTTACCCCATTGCTCCACAAATAAAATTTACTGTTGGGAGTGATGTTGTTTTGCACCTCGTCAGGGGATTTTACATTTTCCCTTGCACATATTGTCAGGACTGCACTCTTATAATTTGAAACAAGTGTACATAACCAAGATACAGACCGTTTAGATTATCTTTGTCTGATCGCCATACTGTGCCAGGGAGCCTTCATAATAACTGTAGATGAGGTGCTTTAGAACTTTGTTTTCAATATTTTCTATATGATCTAAGATAAGGCTGTCAGTCAAGAACAATTACAAGATATTGTAAGTTGTTTCCCATTGTAATTTGCATATGAGTCTCAAATTTATATCTTACTTGGCTACTGTGTGTTGTTGTTAAAGATAGATAAGCATTCATTTTTTTTTTAACAGCTGACCTTCAGTTTCCACATTTAACATACTCTTGTAGTCTTCTTAGGTTTCCCTTTAATCTTTGTGTTGTCTTCTAAACATCTTCACAACTGTTGTCATATTGCCAGGCCATCAGCTTACAGAATTTTCTCAGCTTTAATAAGGCTACAGTTGAAACAGAACTTACAACACCAGGTGAGCACATAGCTAAAAACTGCCATATCTGCATATCTACCTGCAGAACATCTTATTGTGATGTTAGCACTCTGGCTTAGCAATAAAATGAATGTTAGTTCTATCCAGGTATATGTGACATGCTCCAGTTGGCCCAGCTGAAAAATAATAGGTACCTGACTCACAAACTTTGGAAATATAATTAATAACAGCAGCAAGAAAGTGCATAAATCTTGTCATCACCAAATGCTGTAGCAAAGTACAATCTATTCAATCAAAGAGTCCCTTAGAGCATATGCCATGGACATGGTCTCTAAGAGTCCCTTTCTTGGAGTATATGCCATGGACATGGTCTCTAAGAGTCCCTTTCTTAGAGTATATGCCATGGACATGGTCTCTAAGAGTCCCTTTCTTAGAGTATATGCCATGGACATGGTCTCTAAGAGTCCCTTTCTTAGAGTATATGCCATGGACATGGTCTCTCCAAACATCCTTTTTCTTGGACATTTTCTCTACTGTTTTTTCCCCAATCTAGGCCAGTGTCTTTAAGGGTCACCATAATTTCTTCTCCATGTATTCATGGGCCTTCTCTGCTTTCTCTTTCCCAGTGGGTTCCATGGCAATGCCTGTCTTGCCAAGCTGTTTCTTTTAGCGTGTCCCCAGTTCATCCATTTTCTATTCATAATCAGTTGTTGTGGCCTAGTACAATCAAGTTTAATACTTTACATCCATGTGACATTTTTAAGTTCCTGGTCCTGTTATACATTTATCTACACTCATCATCATCATCGAGTGCCTTCTCTGCAATGAAGGTTGGCTACCATGGATCGCCATTCTACTCTGTTTCTTGCTTTGATGGTGCAGGTTGTCATAGATTGACATGTCCATCTTTTGATGTTACTCGTCCATGTTATTCTTGGTCTGCCTCTGCTTCTTTTACCTTGTATTTTTCCTTCTAATATTACTTTTAGTAGGCTGTTGTGTCTTTCTTTATTTAGTATCTACACTAACCATAACAAAGTTGTCAATTTGATATGTCACTATGTTTTGAAATTGATTCCTAATGCTACCTGTTAACATTTTTATTGGATTTAACAACTCATTTTCATTTACTTAATTATAAATTGGTTGTAAAACATCCTAGCGGTATAATTAAAGTGTGTTGTGTGTGATTAGACTTTATTTCACAACTTTTGGTTACATTTTCTCATGAACCAATTTATAGACAAATTAAGTACAATGTTTATTAATAATATTTTATGTTTATTTGTCAGTAAATTTTGCACAAAGTTAAATTTTAAAAATGAAATTCACAGAAGTTATCACTTCAGTTTGTAAATTCATCCTTAGAAATTGTGTCTGGCTTTTGCCTCACTCAAGCTATTAATAAAAAAAAATCAATATAAGAACACTTCAATGTTGCTGGAACAGATAGCAGAGCAGATATGGGAATGCCCCGACTGCTATAATGCCAGTCCGAACTAAAGACTAGACTACAAATTTTAACAAATTATTTCTGTTATCTGCACAACAGAAATAAGTAAAATACTTTCCATTTTTTTGGTAAAGTTAATAATTGCTGTCACAGGTGATGCTGAACCATGATGACTATTATTTTAAAATTTACATTCATATACACCCACAAAAAAAAGTTGAAATTGATCATAAGTTTACATTTAATTGTGTAAATAAATGTTTAAGATATGTTCTTAATTTGTTTTAAAATTTTGTTTCATCATCATCATCATGTGCCATACCGGTTGGCGTTGGTGATCATGTCCTTCCACAATCTTCTATCCACAGTGCATTGTATGAGTTCTGTTGTTGACTGTTTGCCATGCCATGACACCAAGCTATCCAGTATTTTCTCTCTTTGTCGTCCGCGATCTCTCTTTCCTTTTATTTTGCCAGTTGTAACCAAGTATTCCAACTTTCCTCTTCTCATGATGTGCCCAAAAAATGTTGATTGCTTCTTTCTGATGTTTTTTAAGAGCTCCCTTTTTGTGTTGGCCTCTTTGAGAACTTTCTCATTGGTCTTTTTAGCTGTCCAGGGAACTTTCAACATTCTTCTGAGAAATCCCATCTCTGTGGTCTCTAATCGTGTTTTCATTTGTTTGTCTATTGTCCATGATTCGCTTTCATAGGTCAGAATTGGTTCTATATAGCATCGATGAACTCTCTTTCTCATTTCTATTGACATAGATTTGTTGCATAAGATATTTTTCATTTTCTGAAATGCTATTTTGGCCTGAGCTATTCTGCTTTTTATTTCTGTGTTGCATCTTCCATCTGATGTTATCACTGTGCCCAAGTATTTCAAACGTTGCACTAGTTTCAGATTTGTCTTGTTTATTTTTATGCTGCATGATGGTGATGATTGTTTCTTCGATATAACCATTACTTCTGTTTTCTTACTATTCAGACTGAGACCTTTCTTGTTGCTTTCTTTTACTATTATATCTATCATTTCTTGTAGCTCATTCTCTGTCTCTGCTATTAAGACTGTGTCATCCGCACAGTATTAATATTGCAGTTAAAATACTGTAAAATTTTGTTTACAGTATTAATATTGCAGTTAAAATACTGTAAAATTTTGTTTACAGTATTAATATTGCAGTTCTAAAAATTCTAATAACATAGTGAGATTGTCTTAACCTTTTAACTCTGGAATTCCTTCACTGGTTTGGTAGAATAATCTGACTTTATATTAGAAATTGTGAACAATCTAAAACAATTTAAGTTTCATTATTTTGTTTGTCATTGCAATAAAAACATGTTACAGCATATATTGAATCATTTAGAGAATACAGCAGCACAGTCGAGCATGACATAAAGTGATTGTTAATAGGACCCCATATTTTTTGGACATACTAAGCCAGAACTTTTGGTCTGGAACTAAAGAGTTCATTATTATATATTATGAAAAGTCAGCCCATGGTATCAAAATTCACATGTTATAGTTTTTATGTTGTGATATTAAAACATTGGGGCTATTATTTGTATTCCGTAACAGATATATGCATTAAGTTTCAAATGTTTTGGGAAATTATATCAGAATACATAGTTTAGAATTCATGGTTTAGTTAGAAGATAGAAAGTTAATTTAATGTAGAATTTGTGAATTCTTTATCACTGTAACAGTTCTGCTTCACTGTAATATTTATGAGAATTTCTTTACAACAGTCACAGTTCTGCTGCTTGAATAAGATAGAGTTGAAGTGACTTGAAATACTCTCAATAAATGTTCCTTCTGTCAAATCTTAAAAGAGTGTCTATTTTTGCTTCTTTTTCACCTCCCATGATCGCCTGATTAATACTTATATTCATTTTCCGCATGTAAAAGATCGTCAAGTGTGCATAGATGTGTTGTGCTGTTTGTAGCAAATTGCAAATTTTGTGCCTTTCAGGCCAACACACGATAGCTCAGTGCTTAGTGAACTGGACTACAAAGGACAAAAGGTAGGGTTCAATCCCAACCGACGGCGTCCGGGTTCACCCAGCCTTAAATGGGTACCGGATTTTTTCTGGGAAAGTAAAGCAGCATGGGCGTAATACCGACCACATTACCCCAAAAATCATGTGTCGAATGTCTGTAAAATTTATGGTCACTAACACCATATTCCCTATACACCACTTGGCGTGACGGGGATACTTTACTTACTTACATCCGATGTCAGCACAGCATTTTTGGGTACCTTCACTTTTAATCTGCTACTGGGCCAAACTGGTTAGTCTGTTACTAGAGCCACTATGAGTAGATGAAGAAGAACTTTGTTTCTCCTGATTTTGTAATGTAAGACAGAAATCAACAAAAAAATTGGAATAGCAAAAAGCAATTTAATCAAGACAAAACAAATGAAATTTTTAGGGCACTTTAAAAGACACAACAGCCTACTAAAAGTAATATTGGAAGGGAAAATACAAGGTAAAAGAGGCAGACCAAGTCTAACATGAACGAGTAACATCAAAAGATGGACAAGTCAATCTATGACAACCTGCACCATCAAAGCAAGAAACAGAGTGAAATGGCGATCCATGGTAGCCAACCTTCATTGCGGAGACGGCACTCGATGATGATGATGATGACGATGATGAATTTAATCAACATAAAAATCATACTCACATGAAAGCAAATAAAATCAGAACTAAAATGATAGTTTTTAAAATGTTATATTTACCCAACATTCCTGCATGATGCAGAAACATGAACATCAATACTCTACTGAAAATCATCTTGGAAGGGAAGGTACGAGGCAGACCAAGACTAAAGTGGGAGCAGATTAGCGGAAAGATTTTGTGAACATCAACGGGATGTCCAACAGAATACTGGTACTCCAGTGTCTTCCCACTTCAACTCCCCTGATCACAAGGGTAAAGACGCCATCCGTGTCACTGGAATTGTCCTTTGTTACTCTGGCGACCGCAGTCGCTATATTTTGGAAAATCGCCTCATAGTCCAGTATGGTTCACTGACTCCACGAGGCATGAATGTATCACACTCATACACATAGTTTCCTTTTGGTTGCTCCTTCCCTTTTGCATAGCCTTCTCTACTGCACATATTTGGGATCTTTGGTCTATCTACTATGCCATGCTATTTATAGTTCTTCTCTTCTAGTCCCTTATGAGACACTTCGGTGTTCTCCTCTATACCTTTTTTCTATGCTCCTTACCCCTCATTTGTTTTTATTGTACCCCACTCTTAGACATCTCACTCTTACCGCCTTTTGAGCACCTGTTAGTCTACTGTTCTATTCTTTCTCCTTTGTGTTTGCACACTGACCACTGTGTGAACTCCTCTGGTTCGGTGTGCATTTACGCACATTTCTGCACATTCACGACAGCCACACTTTTGTTACCATTTCCTTTTCATACACACAGGATAGACATTTTAATTTTATTTTCTTTAACATATTTCGAATATTTTTGTTTTGAATGTTTTGTTATTAGATTAGTTTTGTGTGTGTGTTTTTCTTGTTTCTTTCTTGTTTGTTCCTGCTGAAGGCCTATTGGGCCAAAACGTCGTTTAGTCTGTGTCGTCCACTTATCACGTAAAGCTTCTTACATACCATTTTTTTTTATTTTTCTCATATGTCTGCTTTAACACATTCCATACCACGAGCCACAAATCACAGCTTTCGAAACCGACTGACCAAACCCAAAAGCTGTGGCTTTTAATTATCTACATTTTCACAGTTATTTTTTGCTAAAACCTTGTCATTCTCTTATAACCTGACTTCATGAATAAATTGTCCCAATAAAATGTGTGTTTTAGAGTTAAAGACTGCAATCATTCCAAATTCCAAGTCAGTGATGAGGAAGATTGAGAGTAGATGAATTGATAGTTTCAAAATTCTGATGCTGTCATATTGTTATTGTGCAGAAAAGATGGTGGAATCTTATTTTTATTCATTTGTTATGGTTATCTTAGTGTATTTTTTTTCTGTTTGAGATATGTACTCTTCAAACTTTTTTTTATGCCTGGTTTCAGTATAGCTTGAGTACTTCCTTATTTAGAGATTTTCCATTCTGGTATTTCAGGTATTGAACATTGTCAAACTTGTTATGCATATAATTAAATTGGTAAAATATTTTTTTCAGTTAAGGAACAAATTAATTACTGTTTGTACTCCATGACTCAATAAATATAATGATAAAAAATAAAATATGCTACATTGTTTTTTGAGTGATTTCTTCCAGTGTTGTATAATAATATTCCAACTAGTAGAAATAACTAGGCAGATCTGTAATATTTACATTTGTCATTTAAATGGAGTTGATTATTTGTAATAGAATTGTATATTTTGTTACTTTAAAAAAAAATGGTAAAGGGTACTCATCATGTCTTGTAGCATATGGGGGATAGGTGTTAGTGTCCATATTTTTTGTTTTAAAATGTAACATAACATTAATGTTTGATATGGTCAGTATCACTCAAGACTGTCAGAGATCTGGAGGAAATCTCTATCGGAGATCCGGAGGAAATCGTTATCAGAGATCCGGAAGAAATCTCTATCGGAGATCCGGAGGAAATCGTTATCAGAGATCCAGAAGAAATCTCTATTGGAGATCCGGAGGAAATCGTTATCAGAGATCCAGAAGAAATCTCTATTGGAGATCCGGAAGAAATCTCTATCGGAGATCCGGAGGAAATCGTTATCAGAGATCCAGAAGAAATCTCTATTGGAGATCCGGAAGAAATCTCTATTGGAGATCCGGAAGAAATCTCTATTGGAGATCCGGAAGAAATCTCTATTGGAGATCTGGAAGAAATCTCTATTGGAGATCCGGAGGAAATCTCTATCGGAGATCCGGAAGAAATCTCTATCACAGAACCAAAGGAAATCTCTATCACAGAACCAAAGGAAATCTCTATCACAGAACCAAAGGAAATCTCTATCGGAGATCTGGAAGAAATCTCTATCGGAGATCTGGAAGAAATCTCTATCGGAGATCTGGAAGAAATCTCTATCGGAGATCTGGAAGAAATCTCTATCGGAGATCTGGAAGAAATCTCTATCGGAGATCTGGAAGAAATCTCTATCGGAGATCTGGAAGAAATCTCTCCTACTCATTGTTAGAGGTTGGGGAAACCACAAAGCTGCTTCAGTCCGTGTAGAATCTGTCACATTTGAGAATCAAATCAAGTCCTACCTGATCACATGATAATTGTAACAGCCATTACTGTGGCTTTATCTAGTTTGAGTTTATTGTATCTTTATATTTTTCTTTTCTATTTTTTGTCCTTTTGAGCTGATGAATATTACATAGCGCTGAAATTCTAGACTCCTCTTGTCTGATGATCTTTGCTATTAAGTGTCAGACTTTGCAGAGGGCCCGCATTGTATCTCGCAACATGTTCCTGACTTGGGTGAACCTCTCAATCTTGGCATAGGAGCTTCTTTGCCTCCGTGTTCTTTTTAGTGTTTCTCTTGTTCTTTTGCCCCATTCCCAATTTGAGGGTTTGCTTTGAGATTCTCTTGTCTCTTCTCATTACATGATCCACATATTTCACCTTCTCTTGTTTATAGATGATATTGTTGGACACTTACCATTTCTCTTATGTCTGCACTGGTGTTGAATTTGTTCCATGAATGCAAAATATTTTCCTGAGCAAAACTTGTTTTTGAATGCATTTAATTTATTTTCTATTTCTTTGTTTTCCGGCTCTGGCATGCATAAGTAATGTTTTTTTTCAAAGCATTTAATTTATTTTATATTTCTTTGTTTTTCTTCTTTTGCATGCATAAGTAATTTTTTTTCAGTGCATTTAATTTATTTTCTATTTCTTTGTTTTCCAGCTCTGGCATGCATAAGTAATGTTTTTTTTTCAAAGCATTTAATTTATTTTATATTTCTTTGTTTTTCTTCTTTTGCATGCATAAGTAATTTTTTTTCAGTGCATTTAATTTATTTTCTATTTCTTTGTTTTCCAGCTCTGGCATGCATAAGTAATGTTTTTTTTCAAAGCATTTAATTTATTTTATATTTCTTTGTTTTTCTTCTTTTGCATGCATAAGTAATTTTTTTTCAGTGCATTTAATTTATTTTCTATTTCTTTGTTTTCCAGCTCTGGCATGCATAAGTAATGTTTTTTTTCAAAGCATTTAATTTATTTTATATTTCTTTGTTTTTCTTCTTTTGCATGCATAAGTAATTTTTTTTCAGTGCATTTAATTTATTTTCTATTTCTTTGTTTCCAGCTCTGGCATGCATAAGTAATGTTTTTTTTCAAAGCATTTAATTTATTTTATATTTCTTTGTTTTTCTTCTTTTGCATGCATAAGTAATTTTTTTTCAGTGCATTTAATTTATTTTCTATTTCTTTGTTTTCCAGCTCTGGCATGCATAAGTAATGTTTTTTTTCAAAGCATTTAATTTATTTTATATTTCTTTGTTTTTCTTCTTTTGCATGCATAAGTAATTTTTTTTCAGTGCATTTAATTTATTTTCTATTTCTTTGTTTTCCAGCTCTGGCATGCATAAGTAATGTTTTTTTTCAAAGCATTTAATTTATTTTATATTTCTTTGTTTTTCTTCTTTTGCATGCATAAGTAATTTTTTTCAGTGCATTTAATTTATTTTCTATTTCTTTGTTTTCCAGCTCTGGCATGCATAAGTAATGTTTTTTTTTCAAAGCATTTAATTTATTTTATATTTCTTTGTGTTTCTTCTTTTGCATGCATAAGTAATTTTTTTTCAGTGCATTTAATTTATTTTCTATTTCTTTGTTTTCCAGCTCTGGCATGCATAAGTAATGTTTTTTTTCAAAGCATTTAATTTATTTTATATTTCTTTGTTTTTCTTCTTTTGCATGCATAAGTAATTTTTTTTCAGTGCATTTAATTTATTTTCTATTTCTTTGTTTTCCAGCTCTGGCATGCATAAGTAATGTTTTTTTTCAAAGCATTTAATTTATTTTCTATTTCTTTGTTTTCCAGCTCTGGCATGCATAAGTAATGTTTTTTTCAAAGCATTTAATTTATTTTCTATTTCTTTGTTTTCCAGCTCTGGCATGCATAAGTAAAACTGATAGTGATGCACAGGTAGTATAAGGAGTATTTACAGAAACATAAGTAATAGTATACTATAGATATTGAATCCTATTGCAGAAGTCAAAAATACGTAGGGTCACCTTTGTCTACGTCCCTGCACATGCGGTACGAGGAAATGAATAAGTGGACTTATCATCCAACACAGAACTGGAGTTGCGGGACTTGCTGAGGAGGGGATCTGAGCACATATGGACATGTTCGGAGTGCAATGATGATGACCAGCAAATATCTCGATAACTGGAATGGTTTACTCCGCCTGATGTCAAACAAAGAGAAAACAAGTTAAAGTAAAGAAGAAGGTTGTCAACATGGATAACTAATAATGATGCACATGTAGTACAAGGAGTATTTACAGTAACATAAGTAATAGGATACTATAGATATAGAATCAAACAAACTTGTCCATTTTGCAACAATTTAATATTCCAGAGAGCTGGTTACCTAAAGAACATAAAAACAAGACATTTTAGACAAAATGTGATGCCTGGGGACGATTATTATGTAGAATATATTGCCAGATAAATGAGAGGGATCTAAAAAGATGGTGGGTGTCACAGAGAACATGACTGCAAGAGAAGAATGAACTGTCGAACACCTCAACCAAAACAGAAAAATTCAGAGTAGCTGTCATGATGGCCAAGTTTCATTAGGGACAAACTAAATATATTTTATACAAAAACTGTTGATTATACGAAGTGTAAGTGTCCAGTAGTAGTATATGAATGACAACCATTTGGTTTCACGATAATTGTTGCAGGCACAAGCTTCCTCACTCATCATGATCATGTGCCATACAGGTTGGCGTAGGCAATCATGTCCCTCCACAATCTTCTATCTACAATGCATCGTATCAGTACTGTTGTTGACTGTTTTCCACGCCATGACACCAAGCTATTCAGTATTTTCTCTCTTTGTCGTCCATGATCTCTCTTCCATTTTATTTTGCCAGTTGTAACCAAGTATTCTAACTTTCATCTTCTCATGATGTGCCCGAAAAATGTTGATTTTTTCTTTCTGATGTTTTTAGGAGCTCCCTTTTTGGCCTCTGAGAATTTCCTCATTGGTCTTTTGAGCTATCCATGGAACTTTCAACATTTGTTTGTCTACTGTCCGTGATTCACTTCCATAGGTCAGAACTGGTTCTATATAGCACCGATGAACTCTCTTTCTCACTTCTATTGACATAGATTTGTTGCATAAGATATTTTTCGTTTTCTGAAATGTTATTTTGGCCTGAGCTATTCTGCTGTTTATTTCTGTGGTGCATCTTCCATCTGATGTTATTATTGTGCCCAAGTATTTGGCGCGTTGCACTTGTTTCAGATTTGTCTCGTTTATTGTTATGCTGCATGACGGTGATGACGCCCGTGCGCTGCCGGGGCCCGAAAGGGAGGTAAAGAATAGCGGCGCTGTACCCTACCAGGCATGTTCGTAAGAGGCGAGAAAGGAGGGTTAGGCATGGGACTGGCTATCCCATACTGTAAAAAAATAAGCCGAAAAAACTTCACAAACATGAACAAGTCAAAGAAAGATAAAGTAAATCCGTCAACCAGGAAAGAGAAGGGCTCTCTGTCTAAGAGACGTATGACGCAATCCGGAGAAAGCCATAAGGAGTCCGGGTTGCCGACTCACCCTTTGTCTACCAGGAAATCATCCAGAATTGGCACCTGGAATGTTCGTACCCTTAACGAACAGGGAAAAGCGGCACAAGTGGCAGCAGAAATGAACAACTACAAGATAGATATTCTGGGAATGTGTGAAACAAGATGGCTGGGAGCGGAGAGAATAAAATTGAATACAGGGGAGATGATTTTATCATCAGGACACCAGGAACCAGGAGCACAACATAGCGAAGGGGTAGCTATAATGCTATCAAAGAATGCACAGAAGACACTAATAGAATGGGAGGCAGTGGGACCAAGACTGGTGAGAGCAACATTTAGAACAACCAAAAACAAAATAAAATTACACATTATACAATGCTATGCACCAACCAACGATAAAGATGACTCAGTTAAAGATGATTTTTATAAACAGCTACAATGCCAGATGGATGCAAGACGAGCCAAGGATATTATAATCTTGATGGGAGACCTAAATGCTAAGGTAGGATCAGACAACAGAGGCTTTGAAGAGATTATGGGAAAACATGGACTTGGAGATATAAATGAGAATGGAGAGATATTTGTGAATTTCTGCGCCCTTAATCAAATGAGCCTAGGAGGAACAATATTCCAACATAAAAGAATACACAAAGCTACATGGGTGTCACCAGATCATAGAACGGAAAATCAAATTGATCACATATGTATTAATAATAAGTTTAAGTCATCCTTACAGGATGTAAAAGTATATAGAGGGGCAGATATAGCTTCTGATCATCATCTTCTGTTAGCCAAACTTAAAATTAAATTAAAAAGGTATACTACAACGAATAAGGGCAGAACGTATTTCAATGTAGGGTTTCTTAAAGAACAAGGAATTAAAGATAAATTCGCAGTCACAATATCAAACAAATACCAAGTCCTCCAACAACTAGAAAATACAATAAATATAGAAGATCATTGGAAACAGGTAAAAAATATATGGAAAGCGACATGCGAAGAAACACTGGGGAAAAGAGAACGCCAGAATAAGGCATGGATGACAGCAGAGACCCTGGATAAAATTAAAGAAAGAAAGAACAAGAAAGCAGACATAAATAAAAGCAAAACAAGAAGTAATAAAGCCAAGACACAGGAAGCTTACACAGAGGTGAACAAAGAAGTGAGAAGATGCATTAAAAGGGATAAGAGGAAATATATAGATGAATTAGCTAAAGAGGCAGAAGAAGCAGCAAATAAAGGGAATATGAAAGAACTGTACAACAGCACAAAGAAATTAGGTGGAAAATACAAACAGATCAACGCCTTTATCAAAGATAAGAAAGGAAATCTGCTTAGTAATATAAAGGAACAAATGGAGAGATGGAAGGAGCACTTTGAAGAACTTTTGAACAGACCTGGCTCAAATAATCCTCCAGATATACTACCAGCAGAAGAAGAATTACACGTTAACTGCGGAAAACCAAGCAAAGAAGAAATAATGAAAGCCATCAAACTGTTAAAAGATGGTAAAGCCACAGGACCAGATGAAATTCCTTCGGAAGCCATCAAAGCAGATATTATCACCTCTACCAAGATGTTACATAATCTATTGGATAAAATTTGGGAGAGGGAAGAAATACCTAAAGACTGGAGAGAAGGTTATATGATCAAACTACCAAAGAAAGGAAGTTTACAGGAGTGCACAAATTATAGGGGAATTATGCTACTATCAGTGCCAGGAAAAATATTAGGCAGAATCATTCTGGAGAGACTAAAAGAGGCTATAGAGAAACACTTGAGAGATGAACAAGCAGGTTTTAGGAAGAACAGATCATGTGCTGATCAAATAACTACTCTACGTATAATAGTTGAACAAAGTTTAGAACTAAAATCCCCACTTTATATTGGATTCATAAATTACGAAAAGGCATTTGATAGTTTAGACAGAAGAATGCTTTGGAAGTTGCTGAGTCATTATGGAATCCCCATAAAGTTTATTAACCTGATAAAAACAATGTATGAAGGAACAAAATGTAGTGTGGTGCATGAAGGACAGCTTACAGAAGCATTTGAAATAAGAACAGGAGTAAGGCAAGGATGCCTTCTGTCTCCATTTCTCTTTCTACTGGCCATAGATTGGATTATGAAAATAACTCAAAACAACAGAAATGGGATCCAGTGGTCACTGACCAAACAACTTGATGATTTAGACTTTGCTGATGACATAGCTCTCCTATCACACAGCCACCAACAGATGCAAGATAAAATGAGTATATTAGATGAGAGATCACAACAGCTAGGACTAAAGATTAATAGAGATAAGACCAACATTATGAGAATTAATGCAGTTGGCAATAACCAAATAAAACTAGGAGAAATACCTCTACTAGACGTACAATCTTATATATATCTGGGCAGTAATATAGATAAAGAGGGAGGAACAGAAAATGATACCAAAATAAGGATATCAAAAGCAAGAGGAGCTTTCATTGCACTGGGAAACATATGGAAATCCAAAGAAATTAGGCTAAATACAAAAATACAAATTTTCAACTCCAATGTTAAGTCGGTTCTATTATATGGCTGTGAAACATGGAGAATAACAAAATTGACAATCACGAAGGTACAGACTTTCATTAATGGATGCTTGCGCAGAATAAAGGGATGGAAATGGCAGGACAAAGTCACAAACGTGGAATTATGGAAATGTACCGGTCAAATACCAGTGGATAAAGAAATACAGCGAAGACGATGGCGATGGATAGGACACACACTACGGAAACCAACTGAGAGTATTACACAACAGGCCCTTTTTTGGAATCCCCAGGGGAAAAGACAAAGAGGAAGACCAAGGAATTCTTGGAGAAGACAGATTGAAGCAGAGATGAAGATGATGGGGAAGACATGGAATGATCTTAAAAGAATTGCAAAAGACAGAACGACTTGGAAAGTGTTTGTTGAAGACCTATGCTCCACTGGGAGCTAAAAGGTAGAAGATGACGGTGATGACTGTTTTTTTTAATATGCCCATTACTTCTGTTTTCTTACTATTCAGACTAAGACCTTTTTTTTGTTGCTTTCTTTTACTATTATGTCTATTATTTCTTGTAGTTCATTCTCTGTCTTTGCTATTAAGACTGTGTCATTCGCATATCGCAAATTATTTATGTTGTGACCGTTGACTTCAATTCCTTTTTTTTGTCTACAATTGATCGTATAATATCAATATGTTTGCTGTAAAGTGAAATCAAATCGGGCGACAGAACACAGCCTTGTCTGACTCCTTGTTTTAGGTTTTATTTGTTCCTGATTCAGTTTCCTTCAAACATTTTTGTTATGAGGTGAATAAGTTGAGTCAGTGTCACTCCAGTTTCATACCAAGAGCTGACGACTATCACGGGTGCAGCAATTAACCAAGAGACCAATGTTGATGATGTATCCGTAGAGTTCCTCACTCGCGAACGTAGATGCTAGTGAATCACCGCCATGTCCTTCCATAGAACTAACAACAACAAATACTGCAATGTCCAGACTGGTGGCTCTGAGCAAGGCTGAAATATTAAAGGGGAGATAATTATGTAACCGAGAGGGTGAGGGTGGGAAAAGATTGTGTTATTAGACCTAATTGAACTGTAGGACGGATCGATATTCTCCCTTGATAATTACAGCTCCCTCAATTTAAACAACAAACTGTGTAAATAAATTGGTAGCGTGATTAAACGAGTTGTAAAGTGTGTCCAAGTGTAAAGAAAAATCGATTCTTCTTACTGCCTTTCAATACATGTATTTGCTTGTAGATAGTGAGCATTATTGATATGTATTTGTGTATTAGCCATGAGGAATTTCTGATGACGTCAACAGGAGCTGATGAATCATACCAGGGTATAACTCAGTGGCTGTCATCATCATTTTACTGGAAACTCTACTATTCATCATCATCATCAAGTACCGGGCCTAGTGGCGTAGGTGATCATGTCTCTCCACAACTTTCGATCTCGGCAGCTATTTATCATTTCTGTTGTTGACCTTCTGCCAAGCCATTCTCTTAAGCTGTCTGATATTTTTACTCTACTATTAAGTCATGCTTAATAGAAGTGTTTTCTATCTACAAGCAATTGCATGAGCAGAAAGAAGAATGAATTTGACATAAAATTTCCTTCTAGGAGGGCAGTCTTATAATATTTTTTTTTACTTCCTCATTAGCTTTTCAGGATTAAGGGGAGATATCTCTGTCAGCGATGAGGGTCATGGCTGTAGCAGAATATGAGCAATGCCAGGGACTGGTTCTGTCTGTGGTTGGTCCTGTCTGTGTTTTGGGCATACGCTGGCGATCCTGGCTCTCAAAAATACGCAAATGGAACGACAGGAGAGTATAAATAACGAGGTAATGCACAAAAGATGGAAAATAAACATAAAATGAAGTTAAGCAGCTAAACTTGTAGAGAGACGAGAGAAACTACGACGTTTCGGGACAAAACTGTAGGGCGATGCGTTACTTCCTCGCTTTTCCCAACGTGGATGACAGAAGAAGACTTTGCCAAGATGTGCCTACCTCCGGGTCAATTCTATTCTATTTATGGAATTAGTTTCATTGCAGTCAGAACATCAATTTATCCGCTTCACTATCCGTCCCAGAATTTCTCAAAGCGTTTGTTCCTGTCATCATCATCGAGTGCCATCTCCGCAACGAAGGTTGGCTACCATGGAGCGCCATTCTGCTCAGTCTCTTGCTTTGATGATGTAGGTTGTCGTAGGCTGACTTATCCTTTTTTTTATATTACTCACCCATGTTAGTTTTGGTCTGCCTCTGCCTATTGTTCCTGTAAGGTAAAGTAGAGACTTGAATCGGTGTCTAAGCACGCGAGTTCCCACCCGTATGTGCTCAACCGCCTATCCAGAAGCGTTCGGAGACTTCTGAATAGTGTCGCTTCAAGCATTGGAACTCACGATGCGAGGCGGTATCCCTCAACTTCCCAGAGTACTACCTTGGAACCCATTTCTTCCAGCGGCTGGGTCGACCCCGGAGGTATTTCTTTCTAGCCACGAGTACAACTCCCACTGCTTCCAACGGGAATCGAACGTCGGTAGCCCAGTCGGTCGGGTGGTTTTCCCAACTAGACTACCGACACCTGTACAGTTTTGATTATAGATAAATCTGCTTTTCCACACTAAGTAACTCCAGATCGATCACAGCCCTTTTCTATCTTTAGATTCCCCAGTCTCTCAATGTAAACATCCATGTCCCACCAATCTTCCACTTCTTCTCTTAAGAAGTAAAGAATAAACTTGGCGATGACCTCTTTGTCCAGAGTAAGGCCACACTCAGTGTCAGAACTGCCAGCTAGCTTATCGCCTATTTCATTGCTGTGTACACTGGCATGCCCTGGATAGTAAACTCCGGTTAACGCGCTCACTGTAGATCCATCCAAGAGCTACAACCACTCCGGCTGTAGACAAAATCAGTCCTAGCAGACAAGAACCGCTACTGTGAAATTATGGGTTCAAAAGGGAATAGGTTAAACAGATGAAAATCATGAATGGACCGGTCAGTGGATATTGTTTAGCATGTGTGTTTTCTACTTCTTCTTCTGCGATCATGACGTCATTCAGACTAGGACTCCGGACTCTCTTATAAAGGCAGCTGTCTGTTGAAGTGATTCGGTTGCCCCGTATAGTTTCTCTTCCAGGGAGGTGGGTGTGGACCACATTGTCCTTCTCAGGTCTGTGTACTGGGAACAATCCTGTAGAACATGTTTTGTTGTCATCTTACCCAGGGTACAGTGGCATAGGAAAGGAGCCAGGAGTAGATGGAGTGAATAGGCAGTGAAGACGCAGAACCCACCGACGAGTGGTACACGCTCTGGTCTGAACTAATCCATCCCCACTTCAAGGGTTAAATGCTTCTCTGTCTTTACTCCTCTTTCTGTCCTCTATCAAACAGGCAGGTGGTGCTCCGAAGACCAGACCAGCTATGAGAGAGAAGACTCTACACAAAGCTCGGGCAGATGGTACTCGTAAACCATGAAGGGCCGACCATCTAATGGTATAATCCCCTCTACAGAAAAGGCAATCTTCTGCTTTGCAGGAAGATTGGGGACAATCAAAGGCTAAGGAAAGCAAACCTGAATAAAATGCTGACAGAAATCGGATGCACAGGACCATTGGTGCAGAACATAGTGCAACGTTTTAACATGTACTCAGTCAGAGCAGGTGTGTTTAATAGAGATAGAGCCTGGTGAAGAATTGATACGAATGCCGTCAGAGTGCTTCCTTCCCCGTAGTCATCACATTGGACAGTGAATGCAGACAACAAAACGTGATCGTTGAGGCAGAAGCGTAGTTCTTAGTTTTCGAGAACTCTTCTCAAAATAATGCAATCATTTACACCGATGTTTTTTTGTTATTCGTCACGACATCTCGCAGACCCACGCTGCAGTAAGTGATAGACACGCCCTATCGTTTCTTTTAAGGAGAAATAAAATAAAAAATATAGAATAAAAGGTGTGGTTAAAGCTTCACGTAACAAGTGGACAACACAAACCAGAACGACGTTTCGGCACTATAGGCCCTCAACTGGAACAAAAATACAACACAGAGTATATACCTATTGGTTATACAACATGGAAAACAAAACTTTTTAACAAAACAATTTTTTTTTTTATTTTAAACCATTTAACATTTCCATGTTGTACCTCACTATATACCTTTTCTTTTTAGGTCGATTTCACACCCAACCTCGTGTGTTCTTGATCAAGTATACAAATAAATAGTAGATATTATTGTATATAGAGATCGAGGAGGTACTATTTTTACAAATAAATAGTAGATATTATTGTATATAGAGATCGAGGAGGTACTATTTTTACAAATAAATAGGAGATATTATTGTATATAGAGATCGAGGAGGTACTATTTTTACAAATAAATAGGAGATATTATTGTATATAGAGATCGAGGAGGTACTATTTTTACAAATAAATAGGAGATAATAAAATGAGGAGTGAAACAGAGAAAAGTAATATGTGCCTTTTCTGATGATGTCGCTAAAGAGTATTCCACTTATTATTTATTGTATCCTTTGTTTTATCAAAATGTTATCATGCTATTCCTGACTTTTCTTCTCTGCCTCTTTTCTTCTGCAACTTTTGTCATTCTTCAATAGAATTGTTTCATATCGTTCTTCGTCAGTATTTAAAGATGTTTCTTAATCATTAAAAAGAAGTTCAGGTTATCTGTCATTCCGTACGAGACAATATGATATTAGCAAACATTTCTTTCGATAATAATAAGAACCTTTATGGGTGATCTGGTCAGTATCAAGTCAGGTTGCAACACTTACTTACGTCCTCACTATATACCGCAATCTTTACTTGCGTTCTCACTATATACCGCAATCTTTACTTGCGTCCTCACATATGCCGCAATCTTTACTTACGTCCTCACTATATACCGCAATCTTTACTTGCGTTCTCACTATATACCGCAATCTTTACTTACGTCCTCACTATATACCGCAATCTTTACTTGCGTTCTCACTATATACGGCAATCTTTACTTACGTCCTCACATATGTTGCAACCTTTATTCACGCCCTCACATATGCCACAATATTTCCTTGTGGTCTCACTATTAGCCGCTAGCTTTATTTACGTCCTCACATATGCCACAATCTTTACGTATAGCTTCACTATATGAAGTCCGTTGGATTTGTATGTATTGTTTTTATGTTATCTCTGTTTTCTTACTAGTGAAAGCTACCTCTGAAGTCGGAGTAAATCTGCCTGCATGGCGAGGGGCATCCTGTAATGGGATAAAACAGACTTTACACGCAAAATTCAGTCCCACAAAATTGAGTGGGTGGGACTTCGTCAGAGGTCAAAGCTGACGAAAGCGAACGAACGAACTAGTGAAAGTCTTGAATGAAATCAGTGATACCAAATACTATTACTGTTTTAGAGCGCAGTGAGACTCTTTCTTATTTCAAAACCCTAACACAAGTTCATTTCAATATGACCTTCAACACTGAATAAATATTTGAAGTGAAGATTTCCCCAGTACAGCTACATTTTTAAAACAGTGGATTCATTTACTGATTTCAGTATTGGTGGGAAATAACAAGTCTTTATATTGTATATATGAACCGAACACGATCTACTTCAAAAATACATATGCATAATTTTGAACATTGGAAACGCAGACAGTTGCCCCTGTGGACAAGCATCACATACCACTTACTGCGAGACAATATCTGCATCGACTACTGGCCAAATGGGGCTGCACTAAACACAACATTATATGGCTCGTAACAGGAGCTGAGACAATACCATTTATAAAATAAAGAGAACTTTGCAGATACAGACCTTAACGAATGAAAGGGGAAAGAGAAGCTGCATAAACAAAATTGAGAAACAAATTAGCAAGCGTGGGGGAATAAGGTACCAGACACGCGTTATGATTAAATATAATGCCCACATGGTTTCTTCATACATCTGTGGGTAAGTAAAAAAAGTAAAGTACCCCCGTCACACCAAGTGGCGTATAGGGAAATATGATGTTAGTGACCCTATATTTTACAGACCTTCAGCACTTGATTTTTGGGGTAATGTGGTCAGTATTAAGCCCGTGCTGATTTACTTTCCCAGAAAAAAATCCGGTACCCATTTAAGGCTGGGTGAACCCGGAAGCCGTCGGTTGGGAATACATCTGTGGGTAACTGGGAAATATCACACTAAGCTACACTAATTCCCTCATAGATTATCTTTGGTATCCAATATCAGAGGAATTAATTGTTGGGACATGCTGTTCCTTTCTTCCTGCAGTGTTCGTGCTAACTGGGGGTAGTTTTCATGGTGATTTTGTTTTTCATATTGTCTGGATAACCTGTTACGAATAAGCATAAGGCGTATGAAGCGGTCTTGTGCAGAGGTGGTAACTCGCGATCCGTCACTTCTGTGACGATCCGCAGTGGATCCACCTCAGTGATAACGAAGAACTGCAATTCGTGATATGAGAACATTGAACTGTGTTTACAGTTGATATAGTCATTCCAGCAACCAACATCCATCCTTGCTACTGTTTGTTCAACCCGCATCACATTGGCTTTGTAAATAAATACGTTTCTGCTGGACGATTACGTTTTCCCATATGTGTAATTAAAGCTACACGCGTATCTTTTATTTATCTGTGGTAAATTCTCCCAAAATGAATTGTTCATGTAATTCAGTTTGCGCCTGTGAACACTATGTAGTCACCACACAAGCGACAATGGCACACATTAAGATTGAGTTCTCACCGACCATTTCGCAGGCCGTCAGTGAACTGACGGTGTGCGAGGTGCAAACATTTACAGACACCTATTGTCTGGACGGGCATTCTTGGTCGTTTTGTGCAGTGTGTAGTGGGTGTTGCAGAGGCTGCAACGTCATCATCGGTACATGTCCCGGCAACTGTTCACATTGGATCTATGGACACGACTGCTCCGGGTCTTGTCTTAGTGTCTGTCCTTTATGTGAGGAAAAATCCGGAAAATGCCTACAATGTTATCATCCTGGCTATACCTGTAATGACACTTGTCCCGGTGGTAATTTTGGGCTACAGTGCAAACAGACGTGTTCTGATGGCTGTGACATCATATGTGATCCGGAATGTACAGACTGTACGTGCAAGGAAACGTACTACGTGTCAGACTACACTCTCAAATATCCGGACAACTGTTTCAACGACACTTATGAACAGTCAACCGGGAACTGTATATGCGAGGGAACGTTCTACGGGTCAGACTGCACTCTCAAATCTCCGGACAACTGTTTGAACGAAACCTGTGAACAGTTAATCGGGGCCTGCATCTCGTATGTCGATGATTCCCACGTTAAGAAGAGTCTGCCGACTACAACAAACCAAAGCATATGGATACCTTAATGCGTTTCTGTGCTGGACATGGTTCGTTTCTTGGTGTTTTTCCATGAGGCCATGGCTCATATCTTGGTGTGTGTCTGTGCTGGCCATGGCTCATATCTTGATGTGTTTCTGTGCTGGCCATGGCTAGTATTTTGGCTTATGTGTGTGTGTGTGTGTGCTGGCCATGGCTCATATCTTGGTGTGTATCATGTTGGTCATGTCTCATGTCTTGGTGTGGCCGTGTTGTTCATGTCTCATGTCTTTGTGTGTGTATGTGTTTGGTCATATCTCATATCTTGGTGTGTATCTGCGTTGGTAATGTGTCACGTCTTTGTGTGTGCATGTTTGGGTTAGTGATATCTCATATCTTTGTGTGCATGATTATGTTAGTCACATCTCATATCTTTGTGTGTGCATGTCTATGTTGGTCATATCTCATATCTTTGTGTGCATGTCCATGTTAGACATATCTCATATCTTTATGTGTGCATGTCTATGTTGGTCATATCTCATATCTTTATGTGTGCATGTCCATGTCAGACATATCTCATATCTTTATGTGCATGTCTATGTTAGTCATGTGTCTTATATATTAATCTGTGTCAGTGTTAGTCATGCCTCGTATCGCTGTGTGCATGTCTGTGTTAGGCACATCTCATATCTTTGTGTGTACATGTCTGTGTTAGTCACCTCTAGTGACTCGGGCAGATGGCGCTCGTAAACCTGGGAGGGCCGACCATCTAAGAGCAGAATCCCCCTACAGAAAAGATCACCTGCTGCCTTGCAGGAAGATTGGGGACAATCAAAGGCTAAGGAAAGCTAACCTGAATAAAATGCTGGCTGAAATCGGATGCACTGGGCCACTGGCGCAGAACACAGTGCAACGTTTTAACGGGTGTTCAATCAGAGTGGATCTGGAAGACTCTGACTTCATGTGAGAGTCTGGAATCCTACTATAATTGAGTCCTGATCGCAGAGAGAGAGAGAGAGAGAGAGAGATGTCGTCCAAGGAACGTTGGAATACTTGGCTACAACTGGCAAAATAAAAGGAAAGAGAGATCGCGGACGACAAAGAGAGAAAATAGGGGATAGCTTGGTGTCATGGCATGGAAAAACGGTCAACAACAGAACTGATACGATGCACTGTAGATAGAAGATTGTGGAAGGACATGATCGTCTACGCCAACCGGTATGGCACATGATGATGATGAGTGAAGACTGCGAAAAAGAACGCTATCTTTTTACAGATTAATTCTAATCCATCTTTATAGCAACATTTCAATTGCCTGAGTATTTTCTCTTGCATCCCTCCCTTCCTCCCTATTCCACCTTCACCCCAATGTTTTCTTCAATTTTCAAGGAAGCTTTTGTGCTGGCAATCTTGTTATTGCTATGCATCGATTCCTAAAAACGAAGCAGACGCTAGCACGTTCCGTTCTTGTAAGCATCTTTGGCTAAAATCTATCTGTTTGCTCTTCCAAACATTGCTTTAAGAGAGGACAAAGTGATTTGCACGGAATATCGGACGTACATTCCTTTTATTGAAATGTTAAAGACACAAATATCGCAACTTATTCAAGCAATGCAGGGACAACGTTCACAACATAAAGGTCACAAACTAAAGTTCAATATAGAACCTAAATATCAGACAAAAATAATTCCACTAAAATGTTAAACGAGGTGTGTTTCCACACTTTAGCGCAGAACAAGACTAATATAAATAAAAGCGTTCTCGTCTTTTGTAGAATCACCTTCTTGATGTGCATATCGGGTTACGTTCACGTCTGTTACTTCTATAATTCTACGAATGTATATTATATAGTTGACGTGTAGGGAGTCTTTTTATTGTAGTATTTCTTCGGATGCATATTAGACTGCGTCTATAATATTTAAACACAAATACATGCTTGGGTGTATATCACATTGTGCCTATAATGTTATATATATGTATATATATCTATTGACCATTCGAGCCGTAGCCGGCCCATTGGGCGTAGACCAAGATACTCCTCTTATTAAATCTCGTCATTTGTCTCTGTTCTGTGCAAGCAGCTCTATCTCATTGAGGGAGCCGATTCCTGCTGCTCTTGCCTCTCATCAATGTTCTTCTCAGTGTCTCTCTGGGTCTTCCTCTTTTTCTCTTACCTGTTGTTTTCCACATGAGGGCTTGCTTTGCTATTCGGTTATTATCTCTTCTCATCACATGTCCAACATATGACCATCGTCTTTTCTTTATTACTGAAGATATTAGTGGGTGATTGGCGATTTCTCTAATCATCAGCGAGTGCCATCTCAGATCAGATTTAAAAAAAAAAAGTAAAGAGCCCCGTCACGCCAAGTGGCGTATATGAAATATGATGTTAGTGACCATAATTTTTACAGACCTTCGGCACATGATTTTTGGAGTAATATTGCTGGCAACACGTCCCGTGCCGCTTTACTTTCCAAGAAAAAAAAATCAGGCACCCATTTAAGGTTGGGTGAACCCGGAAGCCGTCGATTGCTTGTCCTTTGTTGCCCATTTCACTAACCACTGAGTTATCACGGCTCACGCATAGCAAATTGTGCCTATAATGTCTTTCTTTTGATTTATTTGAACGCATATCGTATTGCTTCGCATTGTGCTTTGCATATTTCTGTCCAGTTGAGTACTCATTTACGTCTTCCGAATGATTCATCAGTTTCCAGTTTTCCTTGACCTTCCTAGAGTAACACTACTTCTTCCTGGAAAACTCCTAAATATATTCTGCTATTTGAGCAACGGATTTAAATATAAAATATGGTAAAGGTCACATTGTCTTTTTGTCATATAACGTTTATCTTCACATCCCTGTGCTCAGCATGGAAAGGCCATAGTGATAGATGATGACATTAATTATATTAACAACAATTTGTGCTATCTCTGTTGCGGAGAGCTTATTAATTCGGCTGCACGATGCATTCATTTTCTCAATCTATAATCCTGGCTCTATTGTGGCCAGGTCTCAAGACTCTACTAAATAATCGAAACCTTTCACGATCTTATCGATGCGTTATTGGCAGATATGTTAAGAATATGCGACAAGCTGCGGCCGTTCTAGAGTTCTGGTTATTTGTAAATCTTATCTTTTATCGTTTGACTGTTATCAGAGTAATTGACTCTTTACAGCTTCTTTCGATCAGTTTCTTTTTTTTATCATACTACTTTCAATTATGTTGTGTATGTATGTATGAGTGTCCGTGTATGTGTGTGTGTGCGTGTGTGTGTGTGTGTGTGCGTGCGTGCGTGCGTGCGTGTGTGTGTGTGTGTGCGTGCGCGTGTGTGTGTGTGTGTGTGTGTGGTAGCAGCAGGTGGATTTATGAAATAGAAGATATAGATATAGCAGCCATCAAATCTGTCCAGTTTAGTATTACGCATCGTAAACTCTTTTTTGGCAAAGCTTCCGGGTTGTTTAAGCAACTTAAGCTGTCAAACTGCCTCAGGAAAAAAAAAATCTTCTTCTTCTACCTTTTTTGCTCCCAGTGGAGCATAGGTCTTCAACAAACACTTTCCAAGTCATTCTGTTTTTTGCCATTCTTTTAATATCTTTCCATGTCTTCCCCATCATCTTCATCTCTGCTTTTATCTGTCTTCTCCAAGAATTCCTTGGTCTTCCTCTTTGTCTTTTCCCCTGGGGATTCCAAAAAAGGGCCTATTGTGTAATACTCTTAGTTGGCTTCCGTAGTGTATGTCCTATCCAGCGCCATCCATGTTAGTGATTTTGTCCTGCCATTTCCATCCTTTTATTCTGCGTAAGCATCCATTAATGAAAGTCTGTATCTTCGTGATTGTCAATTTTGTTGTTCTCCATGTTTCACAGCCATATAATAGGACCGACTTAACATTTGAGTTGAAAATTTGTATTTAACCTAATTTCTTTAGATTTCCATATGTTTCCCAGTGCAATGAAAGGTCCTCTTGCTTTTGATATCCTTATTTTGGTATCATTTTCTGTTCCTCCCTCTTTATCATATTACTGCCCAGATATATGTAAGAGTGTACGTCTAGTAGAGGTATTTCTCATAGTTTTATTTGGTTATTGCCAACTGTATTAATTCTCAGAATGTTGGTCTTATCTCTATAAATCTTCAGTCCTAGCTGTTGTGATCTCTTATCAAGTATGCTCATTTTATCCTGCATCTGTTGATGGCTGTGTGATAGGAGAGCTATGTCATCAGCAAAGTCTAAATCATCAAGTTGTTTGGTCAGTGACTACTGGATCCCATTTCTATTGTTTTGTGTTATTTTCATAATCTAATCTATGGCCAGTAGAAAGAGAAATGGAGACAGAAGGCATCCCTGCCTTACTCCTGTTCTTATTTCAAATGCTTCTGTAAGCTGTCCTTCATGCACCACATTACATTTCGTTCCTTCATACATTGTTTTTATCAGGTTAATAAACTTTATGGGGATTCCGTAATGACTCAGCAACTTCCAAAGCATTCTTCTGTATAAACTATCACATGCCTATTCGTAATCTATGAATCCAATATAAAGTGGAGATTTTAGTTCTAAACTTTGTTCAACTATTATACGTAGAGTAGTTATTAGATCAGCACATGATCTGTTCTTCCTAAAACCTGCTTGTTCATCTCTCAAATGTTTCTCTATGGCCTCTTTTAGTCTCCAGAATGATTCTGCCTAATATTTTTCCTGGCACTGATAGCATAATTCCCCTATAATTTGTGCACTCCTGTAAACTTCCTTTCTTTGGTAGTTAGATCATATAACCTTCTCTCCAGCCTTTAGGTATTTCTTCCCTCTCCCAAATTATATCTAATAGATTATGTAACATCTTGGTAGAGGTGTTAATATCTGCTTTGATGGCTTCCGAAGGAATTTCATCTGGTCCTGTGGTTTTACCATTTTTTAATTGTTTGATGGCTTTCGTTATTTCTTCTTTACTTGGTTTTCCACAGTTAACGTGTAACTCTTCTTCTGCTGGTAGTATATCTGGAGGATTATTTGAGCCAGGTCTGTTCAAAAGTTCTTCAAAATGCTCTTTCCATCTCTCCATTTGTTCCCTTATATTACTAAGCAGATTTCCTTTCTTATCTTTAATAAAGGCATTGATCTGTTTGTATTTTACACTTAATTTCTTTGTGCTGTTGTACAGTTCTTTCATATTCCCTTTATTTGCTGCTTCTTCTGTCTCATTAGCAAGCTCTTCTATATATTTCCTCTTATCCCTTTTAATGCATCTTCTCACTTCTTTGTTCACCTCCGTGTAAGTTTCCTGTGTCTTGGCTTTATTACTTCTCGTTTTGCTTTTATTTATGTCTGCTTTCTTGTTCTTTCTTTCTTTAATTTTATCCAGGGTCTCTACTGTCATCCATGCTTTATTCTGGCGTTCTCTTTTCCCCAGTGTTTCTTCGCATGTCTCTTTCCATATATCTTTTACCTGTTTCCAATGATCTTCTATATTTATTGTATTTTCTAGTTGTTGGGGGACTTGGTATTTGTTTGATATTGTGACTGCGAATTTATCTTTAATTCCTTGTTCTTTAAGAAACCCTACATTGAAATACTTTCTACCCTTATTCGCTGTAGTATACCTTTTCAGTTTAATTTTAAGTTTGGCTACAGAAGATAATGATATGGAAAATAATGGCCGCAAACCTGTGCAGTCGGTATGAAGTGTTCGGGCCAGAGTTCATTTAGAGCAGGGGTGGGCAAGCATTTCTGAGTTTCCGGTCTGAAAACTATGAAGACGCCGCGGACCACCTCATGAAACCATTATAAAATGACCTAATTTGCATTCAAAAGCGATTGTAATGTAACAATCATATTAGTGATTGAGAGTGGAAGACAGAAAAGAGAGCGGAATGAAAGGGAGAAGAGTGAGACAGAAATTGGGGGCGGAGGGGAGGGGAGGGGAGGGGGGGGAAATTCAAGAATAAATTGAAAAAAGAAAGGAAAAAAGTAAAGATTCCCTCCATGCCTTGCTAGGCGTATGGGGATGTGGTGTTGGTGACCATATTTTTTCTTGCCGGTTAAATGAGAGGGTTGTGCTTGAACTTCACGCAAAAGGTTGTCCATGTTTGGTGGTATTTAACTAACAGCAATGTGCTGTATGTTTTCTAAATTTGTGTCAATCGATTTCTTATTTTTGATTTAGTCGTTTTTATTATTGTCGAGTGCCATATCGGCAACGAAGGTTGGCTACCATGGAGTGCCACTATGCTCTGTCTCTTGCTTTGATGGAGTAGGTTGTAATAGTTTTTGTCATTTGTCCGTTTTTTTTTTATGTTACTCGTTCATGTTAGCCTTGGCTGCCTCTGATTCTTTTGCCTTGTATTTTCCCCTCCAAGATTACTTTTAGTAGGCTGTTGTGTCTTTTAAGATTGCCTAAAATTGCATTTGTCTTGTTTGAATTGTGTTTAGTAATTCTCTTTTTATTTTTATTTGTTTTAAGACTTCACTGTTTGTTTTCTTTTCTTTCCATCCAATTCTACATATTCTTCTATAAACCCACATTACAAAGGCTTCAATTCTCTGTTCTGTTTTCGTGTCTAATGTCCATGTTTCTGTACCATATAGGAATATTGAGAGATATAACATTTTGCTATTCTTAATTTTAGCTCTGGTGTTATTTGTATTGATGTTAGTATATTTTTCATGGCATTAAAATTACTTTTTGCCATTCCTATTCTTTTGTTTATTTCCATTTTTGCATTTTCCATCACTGGTTATAGTATGTCCAAGGTAGTTGTAGTTCTGAACTGTCTCCAGGTCTATTCCTTCAATTTTGATATCTACTTGTGGGTTTTGAGTATTTTCTTTGTTTATCATCATAAATTTAGTCTTTTTGATATTCATATCTAATCCATGTCTTTTTGTTTGTCATGTTTATTTCATTATATAATTGTAGAACTTTAGGATTTTCTGCTAGTAGAACAGTATCATCAGCATATCTGAAGTCATTGGTTATCTTTCCATTAATGTTCAGGCCTGGCATCTCTGTGATGTTTTTAAAGATTTGCTCAGTGTATAGATTGAGCAAGCTGGGTGGTAGGATGCATCCATTTCTTACTCCTCTTTTTATATCAATGGGTGTAGAGTTCTCTTTGTTATACTTTGTTATTGCTATATGCTCCCAGTATAAATTACATATCGCACAATAAGCCTTATGAGTCATATGGCTAAGATATTACTAAGAATCATTATGCGAAGAGTGCGAAACAAAATCAGCCCAGAAATTAGCGATGAACAGTGTGGTTTTGTTAGAGATAAAGGAACAAGCAATGCCATTTATATCATAAGATCTTTAGTAGAAAGAGCCATAGAGGTGAAAACAGATCTATACCTATGTTTCATAGATTACACCAAGGCATTTGACAAAGTAAAGCACCAAGAAATAATCAAAATTTTAGAAAGCATAAACGTAGACAGCAAAGATTTAAGAATAATAAAGAACATGTACTGGCAACAAACAGCGGCCATAAGAACTGGAAACCAGTTGGGAATGTTTCAACAAATAAAACAGGGTGTTAGACAAGATTGTGTGATGTCACCATATTTGTTTAATATTTATAGTGAGATTATTGTAAGATCCATAAGGGACATGCCTGGAATAACAATTGGAGGTAATAATATAAATAATCTAAGGAATGCTGATGATGCAGTATTAATCGCTAAGAGGGAAAAAAGTTACAAGAATGTTGGACATTATAGTGAAAGAAAGTAAAAATAAAGGACTCGGCCTTAATAGCAAAAAGACAGAGGTAATGGTAACAACAAAGACAAAGACATCACCTCAGTGCAAAATAAAGACAAGTGGAACAATATTAAAACAGGTAAATTAATTTAAATATTTGGAAACTTTGTTAACCTCAGACGGAAGATGTACAAAAGAAGTGAGATGCAGAATGGCTCAGGCAAAAGCAGCTTTCCAAAAAATGAGAAAGATACTATGCAATCCATTTTTGACAATAGAAATAAGAAAGAGAGTTCTTAAATGTTATGTAGAGCCAGTCTTGACATATGGATGCGAATCATGGACAATAGGACAACATACAAGAAAATCACTGGAGTCTGTAGAAATGTGGTTTTTACAGAAGAATGTTGAGAGTACCATGGGCAGCTAAGAAGAGTAATGAAGATGTTCTGAGAGAGGTCAAAGCAAAAAGAGAGCTAATTTCCAATATTAGGAAGAAACAATCATCATTTTTTGGCCATATAATGAGAAGATAACAACTAGAATATATTGTAACAACTGGAAAAATTGAGGGACGAAGAGATAGAGGGAAGCAAAGAGAAAAAAATAAAAGACAGCTTAAAAGAATGGCTTGGAAGAACGTCAACAACAGAAATGATAAATAGCTGCCGATATCGAAAGTTGTGGAGAGACATGATCACCTAAGCCAGTAGGCCCGGTACTTGATGATGATAAATTACATATTAGTCGTATGTCCTTGTTATCTAGATGTATCTCTATTAGGCATTCTATAAGTTGTTTGTGATGTACTCTATCAAAATCTTTGATGTAGTCTATGAAGCAAGCATATATTGGTTTGTTTACTTCTGTGTACTTTTCGATTAATGTTCTCATACAGAATATGGCTTATTTTTTCACACTATTTTTCCTGAATCCAAATTGCTGCTCATCTAATTCAGTGCTGACTTTATTCTGAATCCTTTCTTGTATAACTTTTAGCAAGATTTTATTAACCTTAGGCTTATTGTTCTAAAGTCACTGCATTCAACTGTATAATTCCTTTCAGGCAATGCAATGAAAGTTGATGTTTTTAGCCGTTTAATCGTTTTAAGTTGTGAAAAAAAAATATTTTTGACAACCATAGATGCTACCAAACAATGAAGTAACTTTTGGACATTTGATGTAATCATTGGATATTGTTCACGTTGGAAATAAGATGTACTGAAGTACTGTATCTTCGAGTCCCTCCACATTGATTTCAAAATACCTTTTTCTTGCAAATCAACAACTTCCATTTGTATCTCCGTCGAAGCAGCATTTACATCGATATAAAATAGTGTTGAGAAACATTCTAATCTTGTTGCGCAGAAAAAAATCCTTGAAAAGCCCAACGAGCTGGCAATATCTATCATTAATGGCGTCAGCATAGTTGATGAAGTTAATAGATTTCTTCTACTCCCAATCCTTAAAAAATAATCAGTTTCAGTTTTTTTTTTCCCTGGAAAACGTTGATATGCCCTTTAAGTTCGTGTATCAGTTGTCCTTGTTCTTGCAGCTTGAGATTAAGGTCATTAGAATGTTGAGCCAAGTCAACCAAAAACACTAGCTGGAAAATGAGGGTCCGATGATAATTCCTTGCCCTGACCACCCTTCATGTCCAAGAAAAGTTCAAATTCAACACGTAAGTCATAAATCTTGTCAGCATTTCTCCTTGACTTAACCAGTAAGTTATTGCGAAAATAGTAAAGCAGCTTGCCGATTCAGAAATCGTCGTCTTGAAGGAATTATTGGAATTGACGGTGGTTGAGCCCACTTGTTTTAATAAAGTTCACACACGATACGACGACTGGCATGATGTCGGCAACTTTAAACACTTTTGCCCATAGATTTTCTTGGTGAATAATACAATGTTGGAATTGAATGGAACCAAGATCACCTTATTCGAAATATGTTAAGTGGGATTTTATTTTATCATGATACATAATAAAGAAATAATCCAGAGTCCATCTTTCCTGAAAATAACGAATTTCTGTATCCACTTTCCTGCATCTGCTTGACATGCCATTGTGTAACTAATTGGTGAGAAATGGGTATTAACTTTATTGCTATTTAAATAAAAATTACATAACATTCGTCCACCACCATAAATCGTAACCACGCCAAACCCGATGCTGAAGATACACAATCCCTTTGATCTGACGCAGGATTCTCATCGAAGGAAGGTCTCCTTATCTAACTGCCATCGTCGGCGTATTACAATACCATACCATTCACTCCCGAAACCACTATCTTTTATAATCACCGTGACACTGACAATAAAGTGTACACCACACTTGTCATGTAGACTAATCAACAACATCAGGGGACAGCCCGGAGGCGCAGTGTCCATCAATAAAGATGAACTTTTTCAGGCTTGGGTTGTAACACGTAGCAACTAACAGATGAAAGCAATGGTAAAAATTATTTCATTTTGGCGAATTCGATAATTAAATTACTATATTTTTAGAAGGGTTCTGAATGTGTGTGTATTTATGTGTTACTTTTAATTTCATTATTTTTTTTTTGTTTTGCTTTCAGGGAATTGAGTGTACAGTAATTTTTATACCAAGGACAAGGAATTGTCAAGGTGACTTGGCGGACCTCTTCTAGCCCGCGTATTGTAGGGTACCCACTTCTACGTTACAAGAATGAAATTAATAAGGATCTAAATATTTATAAATTATGAACCTGTAAATATGTATACATTTTAAATCATTAACTTTAGCAAAAGAAAACTATAAAGTTACGTGCATTTTGTTGACCAGAAATCTGAGGAGTGATACAGGGTTTGTGTAGCAGTTAGCCACAACGTTATTCAACGATTCTACTTTAAATATTTCAACAGTTATTGGTTTCATTTATTTAAACAGTTGCCGCCATCTAGTAAAATATTTAAAAATTATTACTTCTTCCCCTTATAAGTATGCAACTGTTTCAAATCTCTGAACTTGTGAAAACAAATATTGCGTAATGCTCGATATTTGACAAACGACAATGGACAAATTAAATCGGGGCTAAACATGTCTACTATCTAAGACACTAAAAAGAAAGATATAAAATTATGAAATGAAATACTTGAGTTACATACATTAACGTCACAGAAAGTGACGTAATAATGAAAAATAACGAAATTAGTCAAAAGTAGTGGGGCCAGGTCAGGCATCAAGCACTTAAAGAAATAGATCAGAAATGGCTTGTTTGTGTACATTCTTGAGCATTAATCTTAAAATGTTCAAAGAAAGAGTTGATGAGCTAAATTTTAGTGACATTCCTTACAGTTTGTCCAGGTATACCGCTGTTGATGCGAACAAAATAAAACCATCTCTATTATGTGGTGGTAACGACTTAATGTAGAGAGATGCAAATCTTCGTGTTTACCCTTTAGTTTCCCCTTTATGTGTCATGCAAACAACCCAATAAATAAATATATGGACAGACAGACAGACAGACAGACAGACAGACTGACAGCTAGAAGGATGGATGGATGGATGGATGGATGGATGGATGGATGGATGAATGGATGGATGGATGGATGGATGGATGGACGGACGGACGGACGGACGGACGGACGGACGGACGGACGGACGGACGCACGGACGGACGGATGGATGGATGGATGGATGGATGGATGGATGGATAGTGCCCAATAGTTTTTCTGTTAGCCGTTATATCACGAAGCCAGATTCTGAGTAACCCTAGACCAACTATGCAATAACTTCCAGAGAGTAGTCGTTCAGTAGATACCATCACACTGTAATATACACGGGAACGAACGCGCAGACAAATTAGCTAAAGAGGGAGATTACCACAAGAGAACCATCCGCTCAGTTATGATGAAGCCAAACCCATCCTCAAAGATCAGTTCCATGAAAAATGGAAACGAGAACACCCAAAGCATAACGAGAGTGATGGATACCATCAACTATCAAGGAGGGATCAAGTCATCATACTTCGCCTACGCACTGGCCACAATAGAATGAGAAATCACATGTTCACCAAATTCAAAATAGGTACAACCAGCCTATGCCACTGTACACTGGACAATATGACAACAAAACATGTTCTACAGGATTGCCCCCAGTACACAGATCTGAAAAGAGCAATGTGGTCCACGCCCACCTCCCTGGAAGAGAAACTATATGGCGCAATCGAATCACTTAAACAGACAGCTGACTTCATGAGAGAGTATGGAATCTTACTCTGATTGAGTCTTGATCGCAGAGAGAGAGAGAGAGAGAGAGAGAGAGAGAGAGAGAGATTCTGAGTCTCCTCTATACTTCGCATGTGTGGAGGTCATCTTCTGGAGTCGGAAGACCGATACGGCATGTATAAGGCGGTGTCTTCATCGCCTGCACTTATTGTGAGCTTATTGTTGTATAATCCACACAGCACATGTATATCATTGATGTTTTTAGTATAACTTCATCAACACACTTGTATCATTAATGTTTTTAGTATAACTTCATCAACACACGTGTATCATTAATGTTTTTAGTATAACTTCATCAACACACTTGTATCATTAATGTTTTTAGTATAACTTCATCAACACACGTGTATCATTAATGTTTTTAGTATAACTTCATCAACACACGTGTATCATTAATGTTTTTAGTATAACTTCATCAACACACGTGTATCATTAATGTTTTTAGTATAACTTCATCAACACACGTGTATCATTAATGTTTTTAGTATAACTTCATCAACACACGAATATCATTAATTTTTTAGTATAACTTAATCAACACAGGTATATCATTAATGCTATGGTTATGGAAGGCCCCGGTATCACTGGAAACGAATTAAAATCCATAATTGCTCAACCGCCTGTGCCAGGAGAAATCATTCGAAATAAAAATAATCTCATTGAAGGATCCAAACAAAGAAAAACCACTGCAATCCCCATCATAACAGCTTCAGCATACGCTAAAAGACATAAGGCCAAGCGGCACCTAAAGTGCGAAAGTGAACGCAGCTGAACTGTCCTTCGTCATACGATATAATCATTCATCGTAAGCAATCGGAATATCCACGATTACACGGAATATACACGATCCGGATGAAACACACAGCTCACGGTGTACACAGAGCACTAAACTCAGTAGCTCCTGCAGCAAGCTGGACTTGGAATATGAGGAAACTGCAACAAAGAACACTTTTCAGACACAGGCTCAACGGTTCTTCCGTCTTCTCCGCCATATTGAACAGAAGTCCATTAATAATATTATTATGCATAACTTCATCAACACACATAAATGCTATTTAGTATAACTTCAAGATATGTATAACATTAAAGTTAATTAATATAACTTCTAAACTTAATACCATAAGTAAGTCAATAAAGGACTCCTCCAGACCTTAAGCCATACAGGGATTATGGTGATAGTGCTCATATTTTTCAACGATCAATGACACGTTTTATGAATGCTCGTCATACTTTCTCAGAATAAAAAAAATCTCCGGTATCCATTTTCAGAGTCTTATTGGAGCCCATAGCCGTATCGGTTGAAAAAAAAAAAAAAAAAGAAAAAATTGCCATATCAGGGAATTGAACCCGTGCTGTTGTGGTCATGAGACTAACTGCTCGTCCCGCACGATTTCTAAACACAATAAGGCGAATGTTTGGTTTTATAACAAATGTCCATATAGAAAGGAATATGTAAAGGTAAAGGTAATGTACGGGACTTGAATCGCCGTCTTAGCACGCGAGTTTTCACCCAAATGTGCTCGGCCGCCTATCCAGAAGTGTTCGGAGACTTCTGGACAGTGTCGCTTCAAGCATCGAAACTCACGATGCGAGGCTACGTTTCCCACCTTCCCAGAGTGCTGAATTAGTACCCAATTCTGTCAGCGGCTGGGTCGACCACAGGAGTATTTTTTTGTTCAACCACGAGTACAACTCACACTGCTTCCAGCGGGAATCGAACACGGGTTGTCCGAACGTCAGTAGTCCAGTCGAGTGGTTTTCCCAACTAGGCTACCGAGGCCCCTAGAATGAGATGTTTAAATCTCTAACAGGTGTCACTAGTGTGTTCTAAAGAAACTATTTATTCTACAAGTATATATATAGGAGAATGTTTAAATCTCTAACAGGTGTCACTAGTGTGTCTAGTGTGTTCTAAAGAAATTATTTATTCTACAAGTATCTATATAGGAGAATGTTTAAATCTCTAACAGGTGTCACTAGTGTGTTCTAAAGAAACTATTTATTCTACAAGTATCTATATAGGAGAATGTTTAAATCTCTAACAGGTGTCACTAGTGTGTCTAGTGTGTTCTAAAGAAATTATTTATTCTACAAGTATCTATATAGGAGAATGTTTAATTCTCTAACAGGTGTCACTAGTGTGTCTAGTGTGTTCTAAAGAAACTATTTATTCTACAAGTATCTATATAGGAGAATGTTTAAATCTCTAACAGGTGTCACTAGTGTGTCTAGTGTGTTCTAAAGAAACTATTTATTCTACAAGTATCTATATAGGAGAATGTTTAATTCTCTAACAGGTGTCACTAGTGTGTTCTAAAGAAACTATTTATTCTACAAGTATCTATATAGGAGAATGTTTAAATCTCTAACAGGTGTCACTAGTGTGTCTAGTGTGTTCTAAAGAAACTATTTATTCTACAAGTATCTATATAGGAGAATGTTTAATTCTCTAACAGGTGTCACTAGTGTGTCTAGTGTGTTCTAAAGAAACTATTTATTCTACAAGTATCTTTAGTCTGGTTAACAAGGAGAATTTATATTCTATAACAACTGTCTATGTATGGTGCATCTGGTTAACACGGAGAATGTATGATTCTATAACAACTGTCTATGTATGGTGCATCTGGTTAACAAGGAGAATTTATATTCTATAACAACTGTCTATGTATGGTGCATCTGGTTAACAAGGAGAATTTATATTCTATAACAACTGTCTATGTATGGTGCATCTGGTTAACAAGGAGAATGTATATTCTATAACAACTGTCTATGTATGGGGCATCTGGTTAACAAGGAGAATGTATGATTCTATAACAACTGTCAGTGGTGTGTCTGGTTAGCAAGGAGAATGTATCTAATTCTATAAGAAGTGTTTATGTGGCTATCAAGGAGAATGTATAATTCTATAAGAAGTGTCTATGTGGCTAACAAGGAGAATGTATAATTCTATAAGAAGTGTCTATGTGGCTAACAAGGAGAATGTATAATTCTATAAGAAGTGTTTATGGTGCTATCTGGGTTATAAGAAGAATGCACAATTCTATAACAAGTGTCTATGACTAAGCTGTCCTGTTGTTATTCGTCTACCATTGGCGATGAAGTTATTTCATAATCCAGATGTTTCCTTAGTCTATAATGTGATTTAACAAGATATTGTTCAGCGCGATGTGAGCACAGTATGTAATGGTTCCATCTTGAGGAATCTACTTCTAGCCTGTCCGCGTTTTCCGACTGCCACTCTTTAGAATATCACGTAAGCTGGCAGCTCTTGACGGCGAGACGTGTGTCAAGAAGTTAATTCTTAAGAGCTATTACTTATAAGAGAAACCACCTGTCAGATACAAGGGGAAGTAATAAAATGAAAAGAGCATTGATCTGAGCACTCAATACCTTTTTCATCGGCGGACGTCATCAATGCCCTCCGAGATGTGAGAAGGGCACATTACTTCGACCACAATGAGTCCACATCACTCCTTGGAAAGAGATGGGAGTTAAGATAGGCACAGGCAGAAAAGAGAAACTTAGTTGGCGTATAAGAAGATTTATCAACCATCACAGAACTGGAGTCGTCAGTCGCTGGACGCTGCGGGGCTTGCTGAGGAGGGGATCTGAGCAGCTATGGATATGTTCGGAGTGCAATGATGATGACTCACAAATAACTCAATCTTTTTCATCGACGCTAAAAGAAGATCTCAAACAATAACTCTTCGTGACTGTAGGTAGGTTGAAGTGCAATGATGATGACTCACAAATAACTCAATCTTTTTCATCGACGCTAAAAGAAGATCTCAAACAATAACTCTTCGTGACTGTAGGTAGGTTGAAGTGGAATGAATGAAGGGAAAAATGTCAAAAATATTTTTTTAAAATATTTCTCCTCGACGCATAAAGGCAGAAATAGAATGAATAAAGGAAAAAATGCCAAAAAATATCATTTTAAAAAAAGCAATCTCTCCTCGACGCTGAAAGGCATATGAGGAAGGAAAGAAGAAAAAGAAGCTAAAAAGCTACAGTTGTGGAAATAAAATCAAAGTAATTGGAAGCAACAGTAGCCTCTGATAAGATTCTCATTCGGGGCCTTAAGACTGACGTCATACAAGGTACAAATAATAATACATAAATATTATTATATGGGGAACTTCCGAGGCGATAATAGGGAATAATAGAACAAAGAAGTATGTGTTAGCACTCGGAAAAATTGACAGACAAACAACAATAGAAAAAAACGAAGAACAATACATAGTCCGAAGTGGGATCGAACCCGTACTCAGTGGCACCGCGCCTTGCCACGAGAAGCCGAACGCTTGGCACACTACCACGCAGCCAACTAAAAAATTGGCTATTGCAGTAGTGTCTTACACGATGACGTTCTCAATGACTATAGCATAGGGTAACGATCACAGACCGGAAATAAATTGTATATTTGTACTTTCCTATTAATGCAAGTATCTCCCAGTAGGGCTGAATACTTGTGTTGTAGACAAACATTTATTGGACGAAACAGCACGAATAGTAGTTCCCAGTGTTTATATACTGGGTACAAATAATAATACATAAATATTATTATATGGGGAACTTCCGAGGTGATAATAGGGAATAATAGAACAAAGAAGTATGTGTTAGCACTCGGAAAAATTGACAGACAAACAACAATAGAAAAAAACGAAGAACAATACATAGTCCGAAGTGGGATCGAACCCGTACTCAGTGGCACCGCGCCTTGCCACGAGAAGCCGAACGCTTGGCACACTACCACGCAGCCAACTAAAAATTGGCTATTGCAGTAGTGTCTTACACGATGACGTTCTCAATGACTATAGCATAGGGTAACGATCACAGACCGGAAATAAATTGTATATTTGTACTTTCCTATTAATGCAAGTATCTCCCAGTAGGGCTGAATACTTGTGTTGTAGACAAACATTTATTGGACGAAACATAGTCCCAACAAATAATAATACATAAATATTATTATATGGGGAACTTCCGAGGCGATAATAGGGAATAATAGAACAAAGAAGTATGTGTTAGCACTCGGAAATTGACACATACTTCTTTGTTCTATATTCCCTATTATCGCCTCGGAAGTTCCCCATATAATAATATTTATGTATTATTATGTACCCAGTATATAAACACTGGGAACTACTATTCGTGCTGTTTCGTCCAATAAATGTTTGTCTACAACACAAGTATTCAGCCCTACTGGGAGATACTTGCATTAATAGGAAAGTACAAATATACAATTTATTTCCGGTCTGTGATCGTTACCCTATGCTATAGTCATTGAGAACGTCATCGTGTAAGACACTACTGCAATAGCCAATTTTTTAGTTGGCTGCGTGGTAGTGTGCCAAGCGTTCGGCTTCTCGTGGCAAGGCGCGGTGCCACTGAGTACGGGTTCGATCCCACTTCGGACTATGTATTGTTCTTCGTTTTTTTCTATTGTTGTTTGTCTGTCAATTTTTCCGAGTGCTAACACATACTTCTTTGTTCTATTATTCCCTATTATCGCCTCGGAAGTTCCCCATATAATAATATTTATGTATTATTATTTGTACCCAGTATATAAACACTGGGAACTACTATTCGTGCTGTTTCGTCCAATAAATGTTTGTCTACAACACAAGTATTCAGCCCTACTGGGAGATACTTGCATTAATAGGAAAGTACAAATATACAATTTATTTCCGGTCTGTGATCGTTACCCTATGCTATAGTCATTGAGAACGTCATCGTGTAAGACACTACTGCAATAGCCAATTTTTTAGTTGGCTGCGTGGTAGTGTGCCAAGCGTTCGGCTTCTCGTGGCAAGGCGCGGTGCCACTGAGTACGGGTTCGATCCCACTTCGGACTATGTATTGTTCTTCGTTTTTTTCTATTGTTGTTTGTCTGTCAATTTTTCCGAGTGCTAACACATACTTCTTTGTTCTATTATTCCCTATTATCGCCTCGGAAGTTCCCCATATAATAATATTTATGTATTATTATTTGTACCCAGTATATAAACACTGGGAACTACTATTCGTGCTGTTTCGTCCAATAAATGTTTGTCTACAACACAAGTATTCAGCCCTACTGGGAGATACTTGCATTAATAGGAAAGTACAAATATACAATTTATTTCCGGTCTGTGATCGTTACCCTATGCTATAGTCATTGAGAACGTCATCGTGTAAGACACTACTGCAATAGCCAATTTTTTAGTTGGCTGCGTGGTAGTGTGCCAAGCGTTCGGCTTCTCGTGGCAAGGCGCGGTGCCACTGAGTACGGGTTCGATCCCACTTCGGACTATGTATTGTTCTTCGTTTTTTTCTATTGTTGTTTGTCTGTCAATTTTTCCGAGTGCTAACACATACTTCTTTGTTCTATTATTCCCTATTATCGCCTCGGAAGTTCCCCATATAATAATATTTATGTATTATTATTTGTACCCAGTATATAAACACTGGGAACTACTATTCGTGCTGTTTCGTCCAATAAATGTTTGTCTACAACACAAGTATTCAGCCCTACTGGGAGATACTTGCATTAATAGGAAAGTACAAATATACAATTTATTTCCGGTCTGTGATCGTTACCCTATGCTATAGTCATTGAGAACGTCATCGTGTAAGACACTACTGCAATAGCCAATTTTTAGTTGGCTGCGTGGTAGTGTGCCAAGCGTTCGGCTTCTCGTGGCAAGGCGCGGTGCCACTGAGTACGGGTTCGATCCCACTTCGGACTATGTATTGTTCTTCGTTTTTTTCTATTGTTGTTTGTCTGTCAATTTTTCCGAGTGCTAACACATACTTCTTTGTTCTATTATTCCCTATTATCGCCTCGGAAGTTCCCCATATAATAATATTTATGTATTATTATTTGTACCCAGTATATAAACACTGGGAACTACTATTCGTGCTGTTTCGTCCAATAAATGTTTGTCTACAACACAAGTATTCAGCCCTACTGGGAGATACTTGCATTAATAGGAAAGTACAAATATACAATTTATTTCCGGTCTGTGATCGTTACCCTATGCTATAGTCATTGAGAACGTCATCGTGTAAGACACTACTGCAATAGCCAATTTTTTAGTTGGCTGCGTGGTAGTGTGCCAAGCGTTCGGCTTCTCGTGGCAAGGCGCGGTGCCACTGAGTACGGGTTCGATCCCACTTCGGACTATGTATTGTTCTTCGTTTTTTTCTATTGTTGTTTGTCTGTCAATTTTTCCGAGTGCTAACACATACTTCTTTGTTCTATTATTCCCTATTATCGCCTCGGAAGTTCCCCATATAATAATATTTATGTATTATTATTTGTACCCAGTATATAAACACTGGGAACTACTATTCGTGCTGTTTCGTCCAATAAATGTTTGTCTACAACACAAGTATTCAGCCCTACTGGGAGATACTTGCATTAATAGGAAAGTACAAATATACAATTTATTTCCGGTCTGTGATCGTTACCCTATGCTATAGTCATTGAGAACGTCATCGTGTAAGACACTACTGCAATAGCCAATTTTTTAGTTGGCTGCGTGGTAGTGTGCCAAGCGTTCGGCTTCTCGTGGCAAGGCGCGGTGCCACTGAGTACGGGTTCGATCCCACTTCGGACTATGTATTGTTCTTCGTTTTTTTCTATTGTTGTTTGTCTGTCAATTTTTCCGAGTGCTAACACATACTTCTTTGTTCTATTATTCCCTATTATCGCCTCGGAAGTTCCCCATATAATAATATTTATGTATTATTATTTGTACCCAGTATATAAACACTGGGAACTACTATTCGTGCTGTTTCGTCCAATAAATGTTTGTCTACAACACAAGTATTCAGCCCTACTGGGAGATACTTGCATTAATAGGAAAGTACAAATATACAATTTATTTCCGGTCTGTGATCGTTACCCTATGCTATAGTCATTGAGAACGTCATCGTGTAAGACACTACTGCAATAGCCAATTTTTTAGTTGGCTGCGTGGTAGTGTGCCAAGCGTTCGGCTTCTCGTGGCAAGGCGCGGTGCCACTGAGTACGGGTTCGATCCCACTTCGGACTATGTATTGTTCTTCGTTTTTTTCTATTGTTGTTTGTCTGTCAATTTTTCCGAGTGCTAACACATACTTCTTTGTTCTATTATTCCCTATTATCGCCTCGGAAGTTCCCCATATAATAATATTTATGTATTATTATTTGTACCCAGTATATAAACACTGGGAACTACTATTCGTGCTGTTTCGTCCAATAAATGTTTGTCTACAACACAAGTATTCAGCCCTACTGGGAGATACTTGCATTAATAGGAAAGTACAAATATACAATTTATTTCCGGTCTGTGATCGTTACCCTATGCTATAGTCATTGAGAACGTCATCGTGTAAGACACTACTGCAATAGCCAATTTTTTAGTTGGCTGCGTGGTAGTGTGCCAAGCGTTCGGCTTCTCGTGGCAAGGCGCGGTGCCACTGAGTACGGGTTCGATCCCACTTCGGACTATGTATTGTTCTTCGTTTTTTTCTATTGTTGTTTGTCTGTCAATTTTTCCGAGTGCTAACACATACTTCTGACGTCATACAACCAGCATCCATTTGTTGTCCAAATTCAGGTCACAGGATTCGCGCCGACGCATCCAGTAATCCACGTCCCTTCCAGCCATCCAATCACAAGTCAGAATTGTCCTAGTACACGACCCTTCTTGATAAAATATGATGTGCCACTGCTTTCAATAGATGCAGATACTTGGCCTAAAAATATGAACTGTTTGATTCCACTTCATTAAGGAATTAATTAAAAAATATCTCCTTGATGACTCCCACACTATCTTCCTGTGATACCCTGATCAGTGTGCTCCCCCATCTCGCTCCATGTTTCAGATTCCCAAACTAGACTCACACATCGGGTCACCTTTGAACACCTCGCTCGTTCTAACTCGCGGATCGATTTTTCACGAACTGGACGTGATACAGGGAAGTTGTGGCCGAAACCAGATTTCGCTGTTGTGAGAATTTATTTAATCGCAACACCTTTTAATAGCAACACGATTTTAACTATTAGTTTATTTACACTGCGATGTAGAGTTTTAAACACATATTTCTTATCAAGTATGTTAGGTTTCCTGTCTTTTTGTGTGTGTTGATCGTTAAATGAATTATTTCTTACATCTTTTCCATATGTCCCGCTGTTTCTTCTTGCTTCTTCTCTATTTTACAAAAACGTTTCTAACAGAAAACATCTCATCAGACCTCTCCAAAGGTAGAATGACCGTTTTGAATGTGGCACTACCGTTTTTTTCCCCACATTCTCCGGCATTCATTTATTCCTCGTTTTAATGAAAAGATCCGTTGTGTCCCGTTTTTTATTTATTTATTTTTTTAGAATAAATGCCAGATGTTGTCCCGCTTATTATTAAAACTCCATTTACATTCATCTCATAACCCTGTGGATCGGCGGGGTACCACTGACAGATTTCCTCAACTTGCTTCATTCATGTCATAACCCTGTGGATCGGCGGGGTACCACAGACAGATTTCGTCAACTTGCTTCATTTATCTCATAACCCTGTAGATCGGCGGGGTACCACTGACAGATTTCCTCAACTTGCTTCATTCATCTCATAACCCTGTGGATCGGCGGGGTACCACTGACAGATTTCCTCAACTTGCTTCATTCATCTCTCTTCAGTCATTCTTTGGGACTCCACAAAGTCAAAGCCTGTTCATTCTTTGATGTCATTTTTCCATCTCTGCCTACGTCTACTTCTTGTTACTTTCACAGCTCCTTGTATAACGGTCTGTACTGGGTTATATACACAATGATAGATAACACATTGCTATTGTCGGTAACTGTCTCCAAGGTTATATACACAATGATAGATAACACATTGCTATTGTCGGTAACTGTCTCCAAGGTTATATACACAATGATAGATAACACATTGCTATTGTCGGTAACTGTCTCCAAGGTTATATACACAATGATAGATAACACATTGCTATTGTCGGTAACTGTCTCCAAGGTTATATACACAATGATAGATAACACATTGCTATTGTCGATAACTGTCTCCAAGGTTATATACACAATGATAGATAACACATTGCTATTGTCGGTAACTGTCTCCAAGGTTATATACACAATGATAGATAACACATTGCTATTGTCGGTAACTGTCTCCAAGGTTATATACACAATGATAGATAACACATTGCTATTGTCGGTAACTGTCTCCAAGGTTATATACACAATGATAGATAACACATTGCTATTGTCGGTAACTGTCTCCAAGGTTATATACACAATGATAGATAACACATTGCTATTGTCGGTAACTGTCTCCAAGGTTATATACACAATGATAGATAACACATTGCTATTGTCGGTAACTGTCTCCAAGGTTATATACACAATGATAGATAACACATTGCTATTGTCGGTAACTGTCTCCAAGGTTATATACACAATGATAGATAACACATTGCTATTGTCGGTAACTGTCTCCAAGGTTATATACACAATGATAGATAACACATTGCTATTGTCGGTAACTGTCTCCAAGGTTATATACACAATGATAGATAACACATTGCTATTGTCGGTAACTGTCTCCAAGGTTATATACACAATGATAGATAACACATTGCTATTGTCGGTAACTGTCTCCAAGGTTATATACACAATGATAGATAACACATTGCTATTGTCGGTAACTGTCTCCAAGGTTATATACACAATGATAGATAACACATTGCTATTGTCGGTAACTGTCTCCAAGGTTATATACACAATGATAGATAACACATTGCTATTGTCGGTAACTGTCTCCAAGGTTATATACACAATGATAGATAACACATTGCTATTGTCGGTAACTGTCTCCAAGGTTATATACACAATGATAGATAACACATTGCTATTGTCGGTAACTGTCTCCAATGTTATATACACAATGATAGATAACACATTGCTATTGTCGGTAACTGTCTCCAAGGTTATATACACAATGATAGATAACACATTGCTATTGTCGGTAACTGTCTCCAAGGTTATATACACAATGATAGATAACACATTGCTATTGTCGGTAACTGTCTCCAAGGTTATATACACAATGATAGATAACACATTGCTATTGTCGGTAACTGTCTCCAAGGTTATATACACAATGATAGATAACACATTGCTATTGTCGGTAACTGTCTCCAAGGTTATATACACAATGATAGATAACACATTGCTATTGTCGGTAACTGTCTCCAAGGTTATATACACAATGATAGATAACACATTGCTATTGTCGGTAACTGTCTCCAAGGTTATATACACAATGATAGATAACACATTGCTATTGTCGGTAACTGTCTCCAAGGTTATATACACAATGATAGATAACACATTGCTATTGTCGGTAACTGTCTCCAAGGTTATATACACAATGATAGATAACACATTGCTATTGTCGGTAACTGTCTCCAAGGTTATATACACAATGATAGATAACACATTGCTATTGTCGGTAACTGTCTCCAAGGTTATATACACAATGATAGATAACACATTGCTATTGTCGGTAACTGTCTCCAAGGTTATATACACAATGATAGATAACACATTGCTATTGTCGGTAACTGTCTCCAAGGTTATATACACAATGATAGATAACACATTGCTATTGTCGGTAACTGTCTCCAAGGTTATATACACAATGATAGATAACACATTGCTATTGTCGGTAACTGTCTCCAAGGTTATATACACAATGATAGATAACACATTGCTATTGTCGGTAACTGTCTCCAAGGTTATATACACAATGATAGATAACACATTGCTATTGTCGGTAACTGTCTCCAAGGTTATATACACAATGATAGATAACACATTGCTATTGTCGGTAACTGTCTCCAAGGTTATATACACAATGATAGATAACACATTGCTATTGTCGGTAACTGTCTCCAAGGTTATATACACAATGATAGATAACACATTGCTATTGTCGGTAACTGTCTCCAAGGTTATATACACAATGATAGATAACACATTGCTATTGTCGGTAACTGTCTCCAAGGTTATATACACAATGATAGATAACACATTGCTATTGTCGGTAACTGTCTCCAAGGTTATATACACAATGATAGATAACACATTGCTATTGTCGGTAACTGTCTCCAAGGTTATATACACAATGATAGATAACACATTGCTATTGTCGGTAACTGTCTCCAAGGTTATATACACAATGATAGATAACACATTGCTATTGTCGGTAACTGTCTCCAAGGTTATATACACAATGATAGATAACACATTGCTATTGTCGGTAACTGTCTCCAAGGTTATATACACAATGATAGATAACACATTGCTATTGTCGGTAACTGTCTCCAAGGTTATATACACAATGATAGATAACACATTGCTATTGTCGATAACTGTCTCCAAGGTTATATACACAATGATAGATAACACATTGCTATTGTCGGTAACTGTCTCCAAGGTTATATACACAATGATAGATAACACATTGCTATTGTCGGTAACTGTCTCCAAGGTTATATACACAATGATAGATAACACATTGCTATTGTCGGTAACTGTCTCCAAGGTTATATACACAAAAATAGACAACAAATTGCTATTGTCGGTAACTGTCTCCAAGGTTATATACACAATGATAGATAACACATTGCTATTGTCGGTAACTGTCTCCAAGTTTATACACACAAAAATAGACAACAAATTGCTATTGTCGGTAACTGTCTCCAAGGTTATATACACAACGATAGATCTGTGCATAACCTAAAATCATCTGGAAGTCTGTGTTAATAAACTGGCAAAATTTCTTGAGACTTTCAACTCTAACTGTGTATGATTTGAAGTGCAGATAAATTTTTAGCGATAATCATCTCAACATCAATAGGTAATACATCTTCAGCTGCTCGAACAGTGTTGTGGAAAATATGGCATGCACAACCAACACCTATCAAATCATGTCCAAGGTGTTCTTTCAGTTTTATGAAAACATTGTTCTTTCCTTTCCTTCCAGCGCCCCCAAAATTAGAATTTCTGTTGTCTGCACATAATACAACTACTTTCCTTTCTAAACCTAATTCCGTTAGACAGTCATTAATAAAACTACTAACAATATCAGATGTTTCTCCTGGCAATGACTTCAATTCTTATATTTTAACTTTCAGCCCCTTATTGTGATCAAAGTATATGACAAGCAAAGGATAAATCTTGGTTTCCTTGTGGCTGGAGGCTTCTGTCAGTATGAAAATAAATGTTGAGTTTTCTAGGTCACATCACAACTCGTTTTGAACATGGGGTGTGAAGACATTTCGAATAATGGCTTCTGTTTTCGTACGTGCACAAGCAAATTTTTGTTCTAAAGTAACCTGAAGTAATTATGATGTGCAGTCCATAGATTTAAATGTATGATTGTGCATCACTGTATGATAGGCAAATGCACCTTCTGTAGCAGCTAATTGTTCTTCTTTGTCACCAATCTGTTCAGCTCGAAAAAATGTTGTTAACGACGAGCTTGATGCAGCTGTAGCGACGGCTCTCTCGCACTATTTATGTGACTCTTAATATCACCACGTCCACAATGGTTAATCGAAAACCCAGAGGTACATATACTGCATCCTACAATGAAGTCTGAAGTAGACGTTTTTTTAGAAAGTGGTATTCCTTTTGTAAATCCTAGTTTTAATAGTTTTACCGTATGTGTTTAAGCTGTCCCTTTGAGTTATTCTATTTTATGTTTATATGGTTTGTATATCCATCAAAACATATACAAACCATATAAACATAAAATAGAATAACTCAAAGGGGCATATATACATGGCATGGAAAACAGTCAACAACAAAACTGATACGATGCACTGTAGATAGAAGATTGTGGAGGGACAGGATCACCTACGTCAACCGGTATGGCACATGATGATGATGATATCCATCAACAGAAGAGCTGTTAGTATTTATCACCGTAAAAGTAAACTAAATTAAAAAGCCCCGTCACATCAAGTGGCGTATAGGGAATATGGCGTTAGTGACCCGTCACGCCAAGTGGCGTATAGGGAATATGGTGTTAGTGACCCGTCACGCCAAGTGGCATATAGGGAATATGGTGTTAGTGACCCGTCACATCAAGTGGCATATAGGGAATATGGTGTTAGTGACCATAATTATTATAGACCTTCAGCACATGACTTTTGGGGTAATGTGATCGGTATTACGCCCGTGCCGCTTTAGTTTCCCAGAAAAAAATCCGGTACCCATTTAAGGCTGGGTGAACCCGGAAGCCGTCGATTGGGATCTAACCCTACCTCTTTATCACCGTAAAGCTGTAACAATATCATTTGCTTTACGTTTCTTTTATTTTAGTGTTTTGTCTTTAACGAACCAGCTCTATAGCAGCCAAACCTGTGTATGCACATTCCCACGACAGTTCCGAACAGCCGCCCATTTTTTTTTTAATGGTAAAGGCATTAAAAATGCGAATTTGCAGTAAAGCTGATGAGAAGGATGAAAAAACTAACAAATGATAAAAACAGGAAAGGTTTACATACAGCTTTACGTGGGTGAGTGACAAAATAAATTACAAACGACGTCACCTCAATAGACCTCCGGCTGAAACAGCGAATACAACAAATATATATATATATATATATATATATATATATATATATATATATATATATATATATATATTATTTAGTTGCTGTGTAGTTTTATTTGCTTATTAATAAATATTTTTAAGTCTTGTTCATTCTTCCAGCTGAAGGTCTACTGAGCCGCAACGTCATTTTGGTTTTGTGTTGTCACTCACACACGTAAAGCTGTAACTATACATTTTTTATAATTTAATTTTCTTGTCACCATTTTAAACATATATGTCCATTTGAGCTGGACACAAGTTGAAGGAATACATCTAGAGACAGTCCAGAGCTACAACTAGCTGGGACATACTATAACCAGTGATGGAAAATGTACAACTGAAATAAATAAAAGAATAGGAATGGCAAAAAGTAATTTCAATGCCATGAAAAATATACTAACATCAAAACAAATAACGCCAGGGCTGAAACTAAGAATAGCAAAATGTTACATCTTCTCAATATTCCTGAATGGTGCAGAAACATGGACATTAGACCAGAAAACAGAACATAAATTTGAAGCCTTTGAAATGTGGATTTATAGAAGAATAGGTAGAATTAGATGGAAAGAAAAGAAAACAAACGAGGAAGTTTTAAAACAACTAAAAATGAAAAAAAAAGAACTACTAAACACAATTAGAGCAAGACAAATGAAATTTTTTGGTCATGTTAAAAGACACAACAGTCTAATAAAAGTAATATTAGGAGGGAAAATACAAGATAAAAGAGGCAGAGGCAGACCAAGACTAACATCGACGAGTAACATCAAAAGATGGACAAGTCAGCCTATGGCAATCTGCACCATCAAAGCAAGAGACAGAGTGGAAAGTAGTATACAAGGGTCCATTTGGACCGAATTGTGGCGCAAATTAACAAAGCTATATAAGAGGCGCCTTTAGCGCCTAATGTACACGAGAATCAAGGGGAGTTAATCGGTCGTGCGACGGCGTGACCCCTCGTGCGGCGGACGCGTGGTGACCTCGCGGCGGATCGCGCGGGTGCGTGGTGACCTAGGGGCGGATCGCGTGTTGGCGGGTGACACCTCGGGATTTATCTCGAGTGGTTCGGACAGCGTGCTATCGGATCGGGGATTAGTTCGATTCGGTGGGACGCTATCGCGCCAGGTAGCCGTTAGAAAATATTTATAGCTATGTAGTTGGGTCTCCACTTAGCGTTGTGCCATAAATGAAGCATAAGGGTGAAACAGTTAGAGATTACTGGTTAGTCTAAGCTGGTAGTGTAAATATGTTCCTCGGTGTTAGTGGTTCGCTATCTATCTCTCTCTCTCTCTCGCCCTCTCTCTCTCTCTCTACTATTCCAGCCTAGATTTCCCTCCATTGAAACACTTACTCATTCTCTCCATTTATCCCTATCATCGCGCCTTCCTTTTCTCTCTCGCTTTCTCCCCTATCCTCTCTTAGACTTCTAACCTATCAGTCCACCCTCCGCCTCTCCCTTTAGCTCCCTCGCCCTCCCTCATATTTTTAGCGTCCCTCCTATTGTAACACTTGATTATTCTCACCATTAATACATAGCATCTCGCCTTCTTTCTCATAGGCTTCTCTCGCTCTCTCTCGCTCTCTCTCGCTCTCTCTCTCTCAGTTATAGATTACTGGTTAGTCTAAGCTGGTAGTGTAAATATGTTCCTCGGTGTTAGTGGTTCGCTATCTCTCTCTCTCTCTCTCTCTCTCTCGCCCTCTTTCTCTCTCTCTCCCTCTCTCTCTCTACTATTCCAGCCTAGATTTCCCTCCATTGAAACACTTACTCATTCTCTCCATTTATCCCTAGCATCGCGCCTTCCTTCTCTCTCTCTCTCTTTCTCTTTCTCGCTTTCTCCCCTATCCTCTCTTAGACTTCTAACCTATCAGTCCACCCTCCGCCTCTCCCTTTAGCTCCCCCGCCCTCCCTCATATTTTTAGCGTCCCTCCTATTGTAACACTTGATTATTCTCACCATTAATACATAGCATCTCGCCTTCTTTCTCATACGCTTCTCTCTCTCGCTCTCTCTCTCTCTCTCTCTCGCTCTTCTAACCCCTACTAGACTTCTCTCCTACCATTCCACCTTTCTTCCTCTCTCTCTCTCTCTCTCTCTCTTTCTCTCTCTCTTTACCTCGCTTAGCGTTCCGCCTTCATACGTATTTTTACCTTACCACCAGTGTAACACATTAATAACATTGAATATCAATTACAAAAAGACTTGAAATATCTACTTTTTAAAGAACCAATAAGATAAACATATGAAAAACGAAGGAATAATACACTCTACAAGGCTTAACAGACGTACTTTATACACATCACCATTAATACAACTGAAATTCCTTTAATGATAACCTATCACATCGTTATCAGCTAAGAGAAAAACAGAAAAAAATTCAACTTACACCGTAAAATATTCCACTACAACACAGACCGCTAGACTGAGCAGTACTACGAAAATAAACGTCCGTGAATCAAGCGCGCTTATAACACGAAGTCTCACATCCGACTAGTTTAAATATAATCTGGTAAATAAAATTTGGACGATACTATTCCACCCTCGACTAATATCTAGGTTAACCAATCAGAGAAGAAGATTTCTATCGGACACCCATCAACGAAATGACTGACCTCTGGATTAACTAATCGGAGAAGAGGATTACTGTTATCGTGATAACTGACCTCATTTTCAACTTGAAGTGCTGTCGAGTCTGATGCATGGGTTACTTTAAATCGATTCGGCCCCTGATACAATCCACCTAGCGGGTCAATGGTGGGGAAATAATACAAGTGGCGGGTTACTTGAACGCGTTTTGACGCCTGCTGCAATACCAGGAGTTCCATGACAGTTATAAATAGTTGGATACAACAAGCAGGAAGTTATATTAAGGACAGAAATCTAGCAGGCAATGGCAGAAACCTAAGAGGCAAGGACAGAAAACTAGGGGGTCGTGGTTCGTGGTTCGGTAAGTCCGTGGTTCGTTAAGTCCGTGGTTCGTGGGTTTGTGGTTCGTGGTTCGTTAGTTGATGGTTCGTTAAGTCCGTGGTTCGTGGGGTTGTGGTTCGTGGTTCGTGAGTTGAGGGTTCGGTAAGTCCGTGGTTCGTTAAGTTCGTTGTTCGTGGGGTTGTGGTTCGTTAGTTGATGGTTCGTTAAGTCCGTGGTTCGTGGTTTGTTAAGTTCGTTGTTCGTGAGTTTGTGGTTCGTTAGTTGATGGTTCGTTAAGTCCGTGGTTCGTGGGGTTGTGGTTCGTGGTTCGTTAGTTGATGGTTCGTTAAGTCCATGGTTCGTAGGGGTTGTGGTTCGCGGTTCGTGAGTTGAGGGTTCGTTAAGTCCGTGGTTCGTGGGGTTGTGGTTCGTGGTTCGTTAGTTGATGGTTCGTTAATCCGTGGTTCGTGGGGTTGTGGTTCGTGGTTCGTAGTTGATGGTTCGTTAAGTCCATGGTTCGTAGGGGTTGTGGTTCGCGGTTCGTGAGTTGAGGGTTCGTTAAGTCCGTGGTTCGTGGGGTTGTGGTTCGTGGGTCGTTAGTTGATGGTTCGTTAAGTCCATGGTTCGTGGGGTTGTGGTTCGCGGTTCGTGAGTTGAGGGTTCGGTAAGTCCGTGGTTCGTGGTTTGTTAAGTTCGTTGTTCGTGAGTTTGTGGTTTATTAAGTTTGTAGTTTGTTAAGTGCGTGGTTCGAGAGGTCGTGGGCAAGGGCAGAAACCTAAGAGGCAAGGGCAGAAACCTAGGAGGCAAGGTCAGAAACCTAGGAGGCAAGGGCAGAAACCTAGGAGGCAAGGGCAGAAACCTAAGAGGCAAAGACAGAAACCTAGGAGGCAAGGTCAGAAACCTAGGAGGCAAGGGCAGAAACCTAGGAAGCAAAGGCTGAAAAACACTCGTACTGACTAAGGCTTTCAAGGTGTATTTGATTGTCGCCCTATTTTTGTCTGTATAACCTAATATATCACTTTCATTTAATCTATCGATAAACGTTTCAAAGTCATTTCTGTTGTTAACTAACAAGGGTTTGTCTAATCCTGTCGCGTTATTTGAGCTTGTGTGTGAAAGTAACGCAGCCAAATAGAACTGACCTCTGAGGCAATACCGGATGTGTTACTAAAAAGATTTTGACGTATGATGGCAATTTTATGAGTTTACCCCCTGATAATTTTTTAGGGATACGCCCATGAAATCGGTAAAAATCGTAAATTTTCACTCTAGGCATACCCCAAACTCTATTTTAGACATCCCCATTGCAAAAATTTACATTAAAAACCACTTTTAGGATTTTACCCCCTTATCATTTTTTGAGGGTTACGCCAATGGAATCGATAAAAAGCGTTAATTTAGCACGCAGGCTTACCTAAAACTTTATTTTAGACATCCCCACACCAAAAATTTACTTAAAAATAACTTTTGAAATTGTTACCCCCTTACCATTTTTTAGGGTTACGCCCATGGAATTGATAAAAAATTGAAATATAACCTCAAGGCATACCCCAAACTTTATTTTAGACATCCCCATAACAAAGATTTACATTAAAACCACTTTTAGGATTTTATCCCCTTACCATTTTTTTAGGGTTACGCCACTGAAATCGATAAAAATCGTAAATTTAGCACGTAGACTTACCTAAAACTTTATTTTAGACATCCCCACACCAAAAATTAACTTAAAAATCACTTTTGAAAATGTAACCCCCCTTACCATTTTTTAGGGTTACGCCACTGAAATCGATAAAAAATTGAAATATAACCTCAAGGCATACCCCAAACATATTTTTTGACACCCCTACATATAAAACTCCATAAAAAAAAATAAAAAAAAACTAGTAGTGAGGAAGGGTGCCAAAAAATATGTTTGGGGTATGCCTTGAGGTTATATTATGTTTGGTTAACCTAGATATTAGTCGAGGGTGGAATAGTATCGTCCAAATTTTATTTACCAGATTATATTTAAACTAGTCGGATGTGAGACTTCGTGTTATAAGCGCGCTTGATTCACGGACGTTTATTTTCGTAGTACTGCTCAGTCTAGCGGTCTATGTTGTAGTGGAATATTTTACGGTGTAAGTTGAATTTTTTTCTGTTTTTCTCTTAGCTCATAACGATGTGATAGGTTATCATTAAAGGAATTTCAGTTGTATTAATGGTGATGTGTATAAAGTACGTCTGTTAAGCCTTGTAGAGTGTATTATTCCTTCGTTTTTCATATGTTTATCTTATTGGTTCTTTAAAAAGTAGATATTTCAAGTCTTTTTGTAATTGATATTCAATGTTATTAATGTGTTACACTGGTGGTAAGGTAAAATACGAATGAAGGCGGAACGCTAGGCGAGGTAAAGAGAGAGAGAAAGAGAGAGAGAGAGAGAGAGAGAGAGGAAGAAAGGTGGAATGGTAGGAGAGAAGTCTAGTAGGGGTTAGAAGAGCGAGAGAGAGAGAGAGAGAGAGAGCGAGAGAGAGAAGCGTATGAGAAAGAAGGCGAGATGCTATGTATTAATGGTGAGAATAATCAAGTGTTACAATAGGAGGGACGCTAAAAATATGAGGGAGGGCGGGGGAGCTAAAGGGAGAGGCGGAGGGTGGACTGATAGGTTAGAAGTCTAAGAGAGGATAGGGGAGAAAGCGAGAGAGAGAGAGAGAGAGAGAGAGAAGGAAGGCGCGATGCTAGGGATAAATGGAGAGAATGAGTAAGTGTTTCAATGGAGGGAAATCTAGGCTGGAATAGTAGAGAGAGAGAGAGGGAGAGAGAGAGAAAGAGGGCGAGAGAGAGAGAGAGAGAGAGATAGCGAACCACTAACACCGAGGAACATATTTACACTACCAGCTTAGACTAACCAGTAATCTATAACTGAGAGAGAGAGAGCGAGAGAGAGCGAGAGAAGCCTATGAGAAAGAAGGCGAGATGCTATGTATTAATGGTGAGAATAATCAAGTGTTACAATAGGAGGGACGCTAAAAATATGAGGGAGGGCGGGGGAGCTAAAGGGAGAGGCGGAGGGTGGACTGATAGGTTAGAAGTCTAAGAGAGGATAGGGGAGAAAGCGAGAGAGAAAAGGAAGGCGCGATGATAGGGATAAATGGAGAGAATGAGTAAGTGTTTCAATGGAGGGAAATCTAGGCTGGAATAGTAGAGAGAGAGAGAGAGAGAGGGAGAGAGAGAGAGAGAGAGAGAGATAGCGAACCACTAACACCGAGGAACATATTTACACTACCAGCTTAGACTAACCAGTAATCTCTAACTGTTTCACCCTTATGCTTCATTTATGGCACAACGCTAAGTGGAGACCCAACTACATAGCTATAAATATTTTCTAACGGCTACCTGGCGCGATAGCGTCCCACCGAATCGAACTAATCCCCGATCCGATAGCACGCTGTCCGAACCACTCGAGATAAATCCCGAGGTGTCACCCGCCAACACGCGATCCGCCCCGAGGTCACCACGCACCCGCGCGATCCGCTGCGAGGTCACCACGCGCCCGCCGCACGAGGGGTCACGCCGTCGCACGACCGATTAACTCCCCTTGATTCTCGTGTACATTAGGCGCTAAAGGCGCCTCTTATATAGCTTTGTTAATT